>QJPP01004188.1:0-31074 GCA_003996215.1 Jaltomata sinuosa
GAATCCTATCTGCCTCGGTAGGAATGATCATAGCTCCAAACGGTGCTAGCTGATGAAAACGGGTCTCATACTCCGAGATAGTCGTAGACCCCTGTACAAGGTAAGTAAACTGCTCCCTGCGACGCTCCCAATCACTCTAGGGTAGGAACTTGGCCATAAAGGCCTCATAAAACTCAGACCAGGTCAAAGGAGGTGACGACGGTGGTCTACAAGCAACTTGGGCCCTCCACCATAACTTCGCTGGGCCCTTCAATTGATAGGTAGTATAACCAACCCCGTGAGTCTCCAACAAACCCAAATGATGCAACATCTCCTCACAAGTAGTAATAAAGTCATGTGGATCCTGTCCAGAAGTACCAGCAAACCTCGGAGGTGCTAACCTCAAAAACCTACCCAACGCCTTCTGCTCTGACTCTGTTATAACTGGGCGAGGAGTAAGAGGCTGTGCAACAGATAGAACCGGAATGACCTCCGCACGGGGAGCCATAGTAGCAGGCTGTGCACCTGAGCTCTGTGTACCCAGGGCTACCCCCTGAGGGGATGTCTGCTACCTCAGAAGGCCGCTCTCCAATCACACCCAAAAGCTGTAGTAGTAATCCCCGAATATCTGGAGACTGAGCTGCGGCTGGAGCTGGCACAAAAGTGGGCACTGGAGCTGGTACTGGAGCTGGGGGTACCTGGGCTGCCCCCTGATCCACATGCTGCTCGGGCTCTATCTCCACTCTAGCAGCCCTAGCAGGTGCCACTGCTCAAGGGCGTCCTCGACCCTTAGCTGGAGTGGGAGGCTCATCTTCGCGTGATGCTGATGATCTCGTATGAACCATCTGCGGGAGAATGAAGTAGAACAAATGAGATTTCCAGAAACTTCAAGGGTTCTACACACGATACAGAAGCAATGAAAGAGTCAAATTTCCTAAAATGCCACTGTAGCCTCCCAAAGATTGAGTACGGACATCTCCACCCCGATCTGTAGGACTCTACTAGACATTGGCTCCTATACCAGATGACACCGTAAAACCTTAAAGCTTGATACCAAAAGTTGTCACGACCCAATTTCTCGGTCATGATGGCACCTACAACCCCCCAGTAGGCGAACCAATTCCTGTAGCCCAGGACAGTTAGTAATGGGCTACTATCTAACAAATAAGTGGGAGAATAGCTAACAGGAGTATATATATACATGTGCGGAAACTAAACCAAATCCCAAGACCTCGTATCATAGTATAGAGCCAAACTACATACATGGAGTGCAAATAATCCAAAATAATATATACAGATGTCTCTGAATGGTAATAGAATACATGAAGTAAAAGATAAACTAAAGCTAAGCTCCGATCGCCAAGAGCTCACCCTCAGTCTGAAGTAGTCCCTAACAGATCTCCAAGCACGAATCACAGCGATCTAACAGTGATGGCCCACGCTAGGATCTGTACCCAAAGATGCAGGGGGCAGGGGTGAGCACCAAATGCGAAGCATAAGGTACCCAGTAGGTATCATAGGCCGACTGGGCACATATAAGATAAAAGCGTAGTAATAGACAGAATAGAAGCAAGCAGTCACAGAAATCAACGAAAGGTTCACAGGAACTAGCCCAGAGGGAAATCAACAGAACCACATATGAGGCCAGTAAGCAGAATATACACACCATAGGCACAGGTGAAAGTAAGGCGTAACGCACCTGGGGTCCTTGCAATAACAGTGTATACATAATAAGTTTACGAAATGGACGGTATACCGGTAACCTTAAGTGTAAGAAGAAGAGAGAAAGAGTAATGATAGGCATGCTTAGAGACATGAATCAAGCCCAACTAATCATATCAATCTCAAATCCAGCAACTAACAGTCTAGCAGTAACCAATTTTATAATTAACCGTAACAGGGAACAATTCTACAAGTAAATAGAAAGAGTCTACCTACAGTCCCCCGGCCGCCCATACAATCGAGGAACACAAACAAGTGAAAACAAACCCTCCGGCATCCCATACTACCGGAGCGTACAATCAACAAACAACAAACAAGGGTGGAACTCAAACAATGAATGATATGATGCATGAAGATCTCAAGTGAAATGGTATCTCTGTATGTACCTCCTCAGGTGCCGATCGGGCCCAGTAGGTAGGTTCCATGGAAGGACACTTCCCGTATACCTCTACTCCACCGTATACCCTTCCTCCGGCACACGCAGCCCGCAGCCCCTGGCCCGGATGGCAAGGTCCATGGAGGTCCCTGACCCCATACTAAAACTCAGTATCAAAACCTGTCACTCGGAAGCAAGTCCGGTATTAAGATAGAGACCCAGTCTCGAATATGCATGCCCAGACCCTGTCCAGGACTAAAGTAGTAGGAAAATATCTCCAAAAAAAACCCCTCCAAGGGTGCCCGGGCATAACCGGGACTAAACAATAGAAAGTCATCTCAGGTGCTCGGTTCGACCGAGGCTAAAAATCATCTCAAGTAGCAAGAAAACTCAACTAGCACCCCGGCCCTGCCGAGTCTAGCGTTAGTAGTAAAACTAATGATTTAAAACATAATTTTACTTTATTTTACCCAAGAATATTCACAAGTTAAATCAAACCATTTCCAAATCATTTCCATTAAAAATAGGCCCCCTGGGCCATGCAAGGTTTTGAAAATGGTGCCAGTAGGCTCGAAGCCCAAACCGTAGTAAAACCTGTATAAAACCTCTTTATATGCATGAAAATGGTATGATCAAACACAATAGCTGCCCAGCAGCTCACAATCAACCTATCGACCCTGCACAGGCCCACAGCTACTCAGCAAGCATAACCAGCCTAGAAGGATAATTCTATGCCCGGGACTCGCGGACATTCCCAAAATCCACCTTCTATGTTCCAGAGTCAACAAGGCCTCACAGGACCACAAGGGTAAATAAAATATATCGGCAAGTACTACAAGCAACAGAGGAACAAAAGTAGGCGGACATGAATAAAGCGGTCGAGGTCTGTGGTACCAACCTAATAAACCAACCCAAGGATGCCCATTAATACAATTTTATTCTATATATGCGGAGTCTAGGGAAAATAAACCATAACCTACCTGTCGTCCGATGACAAGCTTGAACCTCTCCGAAAAAGCTCCAACACGAAATCAAACTCGAACTCGGGCTTGAATAACTTGGCGTAGATAACCGAACATAACTTCAGATTATTTCTCCCCAAATGTAACCTTCTCCGTGATAGACATATAGCTAGCGTATAGAATATATATTGATGTTGAAATGGAAAAGGCTTAAAACCATAGTTGCACATATAGATAAAAGTGAGAAAGTTGGTCAATGGGTTCATTAATTACACTTACCATATTAGTTTATTCAATCAACTAGGTGGCAGCATTGAGTTCTTAAGGGACTTGTTGTCCCTTCCACTAGCATCCACGTACAGTGGAGATGCTCCCACTTTCTCCACCTCCACATGTAGTGGAGGTGGCTATACTACCATTATTTCCATCCCGCTTCGTAAGTATTCGGGTATTGCGTAGGTTTGTGGTAAAATAAATATAACTTTTTAAATATACCATAATTAATAGAAAATCATTTCCAATAAAACTTACTATATTATAATAATAATTTTTAACATAACTAAATTTACTATCTCTGTTAAAATAATACAATGTATAAAAACCTTATAAAATAAGTACATACACAATTATATCGTAACAAAAATATTTTTCATAAACCTTTAAAATATTTTTGAAAAGGTAATAATAATATAATTTTCTACCACATTCAATTTTCAAATAAAATATTCTCAAATATACGCGCGATGCTAATAAAATTCTTAAATTTAAGTTCGCAATTCACCATCGCACGATTTTGATACTCAAGAACTCTCTCGGAATCCTCCCTTATGTTTTCTCACTGTTTCAGAACTGAAATGGCGTTTTAAAACGTGAAGTTGAGGCTTAAAATCGATTTTGACCCGACCCGATTCGCGACCCGGTTCGCAACTCGGTTCCTGCCAGACAGTCCGCGGTAAAACAGTCATAACTTTTTACTCCTCTATCAGTTGGACGTGAGGTTTTGTGCATTGGAAACTAGACTCGTAGACCTTCGATTTGGTACTTTGGGGGACTTCTAACTCTTTATATATTGAGAGAAAAGCCCTGAGACATTTGACCCAAAGTTCAGAAAATTTATCAAAGAAACTTACGATCAAACAAATGGACCCGGCGCCGAAATACCGGTCCCGACAAGCCTTAAATGACTTGGGGCCACTACAAATAAGCTCTAACGGTTCAAGAAAAACATATACGTGGAAATAACCGGAAGGATCATTACATCATCACGGACAGAATGTCCAGAATCCTCCAAAATTGGTCCATTTTACAACACACTTGCTTCCCCCGATGATCCAAAATAACCCTTTCACGTCAATCTCGATTCTGGAAGATTTTTTTACCCGAATCCGATTCTGAAAAGTCCCCCAGACTACTTTATGTCTTGGGTATGTGGAAAATTAGCTCAAATCAATATATCTAACCCAATCCTTACCCAAATTTCCCTAGACTATACCTCGCTCCAAATCTGGCCGAGGCTAGCCTAGCCTAGAATTTCAAACTCCCAAACTCAGAGTTTTCTAACTCTAAAACTTGGCATGATTGGCTACCCATAACGACGGACCTGGTCATTACAACAGATATCAATTTACCCATCGTTCGTCCTCGAACGATCAAGCCCAAACTTATGAAAATAAAGGAAGGAAAGTGTAGTACATGAATCCTCAAACAAATGAGGGTACTTGTCCCGCATGTCCTTCTCGGTTTCCCAACTGGCTTCCTCAACCAGATGATGCTTCCACTAAACCTTTACCATATCAATCACCTTTATTCTCAACCTCCGGATATCTTGAGCAAGAATCAAAACTGGTTCCTCTTCACAACGAAGATCCTTATCGAAGAGCACCTCATACCACTTGATGATGTAATCCCCATCCCCATGGTATTGTTTAAGCATGGATACATAGAATACCGGATGGACACCCGACAAACTAGGTGGCAGTGCTAACTTGTAAGCCACTGGCCCCATAATTTCAAGATCCTCAAACAGACCGATGAACCGAGGGCTGATCTTGCCCTTCTTACTGAACCGCATAACTCCCTTCATTGGTGACACTTTTAACAGTACCTATTCACCAACCTGAAATTCTATGTCCTGGACCTTGCGATCTGCGTATTCCTTCTGCTTGCTTTGGGCGGCTAACAATTTGGTCTGAATGCCTCTTACCTTTTCTTGTGCTTCCCTTACCAAGTCTACGCCCAGAGGCTTTACATCGCCTTCCTCAAACCACCCAATCGGTGATCTATAACCCCTCCCATATAATGCCTTGAATGGTGCCATGTCAATACTATAATGGTAGATATTATTGTACGAGAATTCACATAATGGTAGAAACTGGTCTCAATGACCCCCGAAGTCCATCAGACATGCTCTCTGCATGTCCTCTAATACCTGGATCGTCCTCTCTGACTGATCATCAGTCTGAGGATGGAAGGTTGTACTAAAGGTGAGTTGTGTACCCAACTCTTCATGTAGCTTGCCCCAAAATTTAGAGGTGAACTGTGTACCCCTGTCTGAAATGATGGACAGTGGTACTCCATGCAATCTCACATTTCCTTCACGTAGATCTTAGCCAACTGCTGTGAATTGTAATCTACCCTGACCAGAATGAAATGAGCGGACTTGGTCAGCCTGTCGACAATGACCCAAATTGAGTGATACCTCCCAAATGTCTTGGGAAGACCCACCACAAAATCCATGGCTATCTTCTCCCACTTCTACTCGAGAATGGGCATTCTCTAAAGTAGACCTGCAGGTCTCTGATGCTCATACTTTACATGTTGGTAGTTCTTACACTTGGACACAAAATCAACTATGTCCCTTTTCATCCTGGGCCACCAGTAACTCTGCCTCAAGTTTCGATATATTTTGGTCACACACTGATGAATTGAGTACCACAAACCGTGAGCCTCTACCAAGATATTCTGAATTATGTCATCAACCCAAGGAAAAAAATCCTCCCCCTGAAATTTAGTACTCCACCAGAGTCTAGAGTAATGTCCCTGGCCTCCCCGGATATTACCTTACCCCAGAGCTTACTCAGTTTCGGATCCTGAAACTGCTTGGCCTTTATCTCTTCTATGAAGGTGGCCTTGACCTCAATGCTGGCCAACAATCCACCTTGTTCTGAAATACCCAAGTGTATGAACTTGGACTCTAACGCTTGAATTTCCTTTACTAGTGGTCATTTGGACACCCCCAGACAAGCCAAACTACCCATGCTAACTGTCTTCCGGCTCAATGTGTCTGCCACCACATTAGCCCTACCTGGATGGTATTGAATAGTCAAATCATAGTCCTTCATCAATTCCATCCACCTTCTCTGCCTCAAATTCAAGTTCTTCTGAGTGAACACATGCTGCAGACTATGATGATCGGTGAACACCTCACACTTGATACCATAGAGTTAGTGTCTCCAAATCTTGAGTGCAAAAACCACCACGGCCAACTCTAAGTCATGAGTCGGGTAGTTCCTCTTATGCACCTTCAACTGCCTAGATGCATAGGCTATCACATTCCTATTCTGCATCAACACAACACCCAAACCAGAATGTGAAGCATCACAGTAAACAATAAAATCTTTACCTTCAATAGGCTAGAATAAAATAAGAGTCATGGTCAGAAGTATCTTGAGCTTTTGGAAGCTCTCCTCGCACTTGTCGGACCACACGAATGGTATATATTTTGTGTTAGCCTGGTCAAATGAGTATAAATAGATGCAAAATCCTTAACAAACCTCCAGTAGTACCCTGTGAGCCCAACAAAACTCTTCACCTCTGTCACAGAGCTAGGTCGGGCCCAACTCTTGACTGCCTTAATCTTCTGGGGATCTATCATCACCCTCTTTATGACACTACATTCCCCAAGAACACAACTGAAGTAAACTAAAATTCACACTTGGAGAACTTCACATAAAGCTTTTGACGTCTCAGTATGTCCAGCACAATACGAAGATGATTAGCATGCTCCTCCCTACTCTTGAAGTAGACCAAAATATCATCGATAAGAATGATAATGAAGGAATCCAAATACGACTTAAATACCCCATTCATCAAAGTCATGAATGTTGTCGGCGTATTAGTCAAACTAAACTACATCACTATAAACTTGTAATGCCCATACCGGGTCTGAAAAGCAGTCTTAGGAATGTCCTCAGGCCTAATCTTTAACTGATGATACCCCGACCTCAAGTCAATTTTTGAAAACACCAATGCACCCTGGAGCTGGTCAAACAAATCATCAATACATAATAGTGGATACTTATTCTGGATGGTAACCTTGTTCAACTACCTATAATCTATGCACATCCGCATACTACCATCCTTTTTCTTTACGAATAAGACCGGAGCACCCCAAGGCGAAGCACTGGGATGGATAAACCCCTTATCTAGGACTTCCTGCAGCTGAGTCTTAAGTTCCCTTAACTCTTCTGGAGCCATATGATACATAGAAATGGAAATGGGACGAGTGCCTGGCTCCAAATCAATACAAAAGTCTATCTCTGTCCGGAGGCATACCAGGCAAATCCGCTGGAAATACCTCTCCAAACTCAGAAACCACTGGATTCTACTCAATAGAAGGGGACTCCACACTATCATCCTGGAGATGAGACAAGAAGGCTAGACACCTCCTCCCCACTAGCTTTCTAGCCTGAACAAATGATATGATCTTAACTGGCTTAGGCCTGTACACACCTTCCCACTCTAGCCTATCCTTACCCGGAATATCTAGAGCCACAGTCTTGGTGTTACAATTTAACACAGGATGATAAGGGGACAACCAAGTCATGCCCAAGATAATATCAAAATCAACCATATCCAGGATTACCAAGTCTACCCAAGTATGCAACCCCACAAACACAACAGAACAATCTCGGTAAACATGAGTCACAACCACAGACTCTCCAACTGGGGTAAAAACATGGATAGGAGAATCAAGGATATCACATATCAAGTCCATACCCAATGCAAAACTCATAGACATATAAGAATATGTAGAACCTGGGTCAATTAATACCGAAGCTATTTTATCGCAGACAAGAATGGTACTTGTGATTACCACATTTGATACTTCCACCTCGGTCCTCCATGTAAATGCATAGCAATAAGCCCGATCATCAATCTAGAAAACTTCCCAGGATGGCTACACTGCACCCCTACCAGCACCGCCATTCCTTTTGTATCCCCAGCCTCTCTGTAAGTTACCTCTCCCACCCTGTGGATGACCTCTAGCATTATTGCCTCTACCTGCCGGGACCACTGCTCTAGACTACTGCTGATCCTGATTACCTGTTTGCCTTAGTGGTCACTCCCTCTTAAGGTGGCCCAGATCACCATAATGGAAGCACCCATGGTCAAGTGTAGTCCTGCTAGTAGATGTATAAGATGCTCCCTGGCCTCTAGGAGCTGAAGACTGATGATTAGCTCCCTGATGACCACCTGTAGCAGCTGGCAAAGCTGACTGAATAGGACCGACTGAGTATGCCTGTTGATTTTGGCCCCTAGAGTACGAACTACTAAAATTTCCCTCATTCTGGGGTTTCTTGGCTAAAGCCTTATCCTGCCCCGCTTGCTGATGTGACGTTAATTTACGTCACTTTCGACTCCTTTTTACTAAGAACAATCGTACGTTTTCAAGCAACCATTGTTGTTTTTGATGTTTTTATGTTGTATTTGTAGGAAATGGAAACCAACACGGAAACGGAAGAAAATACGCGAAAAACAACATTCTGCCTAAGAGTGACGGCCTGAGTGACGGCCCGTCACAAGGCTGACGGTCCATCACTGGGACCGTCAACTTGAGGCAGCAACACTGCTAAGCAGTGACGGTCCAGGCGATGGTCCGTCAACCCTGTGACGGTCCGTCAAGCCAAGCCGTCACGCTTAGGCAGTGACTTGCGTCGGCGACCCGCGTTTTGGGGATTCCTAGCCCGTTTTGGATTTGGTTTCTACTACTCCTATAAATACCCTATGTTAGGTTTATGTTGTTAGATTTCACCCAATAGTTTTAGAATAGTTTTTAATCATTTTTTGAGAGCAACAACACGTTTTCGGATTCGTGAATTCGTGTTCTTGAGTTCTTGGTTGTTCTTGTTCTTGGATTATTGAAGAGTATTTTCATCATATTGTAAGAATCTTCTTTCCTTTATAATGAATTACTTCTTTTCTTCTTCGAGCATGAGTAACTAAAACTCCCGCAACTAGCGTTGTGGGAGCCATGGCAAACGTAGCAATATAGATTCCGGGTAGCGTTGGGTTCGATATATGTATTGTCACGTTGTTAATCATACTTTATGTCACGTTTTCTAGTGGGTTGCAAACATTAGAACATGCCTAGGTTTAATTTGCTTGAGAAAGAGATTAAAAACGGGAAACTTGATTAACAACAAGGATTCGAGACTACCAACTCTCGTCTTAAAGATTAATGCCGTAACTGGATTAATCTACTTGATGTTAGGAAAAAAAAAAAAAAAGCACATCTTTTTGAGATCGAGAGAAGATAAAAGGAAATTTGTTTATTTGGTCGAGAGACGTTTAGACGATACAATTGACGCAATCACATCGTGACATTCATATAGAAAGAACCCGGTTAAGCTTAGAATCGACATTGTTACAACGCCATGGTGAACACATCCCTAGTTCATTCTCTCCTACTGATTATTTCTCTTACATAATTGTTGCTTTTGTTCACGTTGATTACAAAACCCCCCCTATTTACTGGAAACTTTTGACGACTAGTCATCTACTTCACTAAAGTCTTAATCATCACCATATTCTCTGTGGGATTCGACCCCAACCTTGTTGGGTTATATATTTGACAACGATCGCTTACGCTTCTTAAATTGAGGTGTAGTTTGAGCGTTATCAAAAATGGCGCCGTTGCCGGGGAATATGGTTTTTGATTAAGTCTAGTGTGTTTAGTTGACTCTTAGTCATATTTTCCTGCTTTTATTTTTGTTTGTTGTTTTTGTTTTTGGACAGGGTACAGGTTGTGCATGCCAAGTACCCGAAGCTCGGGTGAATCAATGTTACCTTATGATCCCGAGCTTGCTAGAACTTTGAGGCGGAATATGGCCACAGAACTAGAGGCAGCAAGGCTCGCTGCCGAACTGCAGGCCCAACAAAATCTGAATGATGGTGGTCTGCAGGATGAGGATCTCGAATTAGATGGAGCTGGCGCTACTGGCGCCATTATTGTTCCACCGCTACCGCCCGGAGCCAAGTTCAACATCACTAGCACGATGATACAGCTGTTGAACTTGAGAGGAGCGTTCCGAGGTGTCGCTGGAGATGATGCAAATCAGCACTTGATGAACTTCGTGGGCATCTGCAAATCATTCGAATTGCCAGGAGTGAGTCAGACAGCGATCAGGCTCAGATTGTTCCCGTTGTCTCTGTCTGATGAGGCAGCGTTGTGGTTGACAGAATTGACCCCCGACTCTATCGCAACGTGGGGAGAGTTGAGAGGAGCTTTCCTAGAAAGGTTCTTTCCTCCCTCTCGGATGATACAGTTGAGGGATGAGATTAGTAATTTCAGGCAGCAACCTAATGAAGCACTGCACGAGACTTGGTTGCGATTCAAGAAGAAGCTGACACAGTGCCCCAACCATCAGCTGAACAACGAATTCTTGATGCAGACATTCTACAGGGCACTAAATTCGGCTACCAAGCCGACATTGGAAAACGCAGCAGGTGGAGCGTTTATGGGTCGCACTTTTGCCGACGCCACAGCTATTTTAGACAGGCTCACCAAGACCAACAGGGCCTGGCACACACGAGATTCAGAGGTTGCAGCTAGCACCTATACAGTTGGTATGTCAGCTGAGCAGCGCAGAAGAGAGGAGGAACGCGACCAAGACATGGCGCATCTAAAAACGCAGTTGGATCTCTTGACAAGGCACTTGACGTCAGGAAGTATAGAGAAGGTACAAGCTGTGGGTTCCCAACGTATAGAGACTGAGGAAGCGAATTACTTGGGGGGTTTCCAGGCCAATGGCCAAGGAAACCAAGGTCGGAACTATCCAAACCACTATGAGAATGGTGGCTACAAAAATCACGACCAAGGAAGCTGGAGGAACAACACCGATAGAGGTGGGTTGTATATACCACCTAGCAATCGGGACAAAACTGGCAGCGAGGCTAAGACGTCCAAACTTGAGAACATGATGGCGAAGATGCTGCTTAAGGTGGAATCGACTGACTCTGGGGTAAAGGCAATGCGGAATGAGTTATCAACAATGAGTCTGGTAGTGGAGTCACACTCAACCGCGATCAAGCAACTAGAGCAGCAAGTGGGTCACATCTCGGCATCTCTAAACCCAAGGAAACCAGGTACTTTGCCGAGCGACACCACTCACCCGCAGAATGATGCAAGCTGTATGGCGATCACCACAAGAAGCGGAAAAATATTACCGGAATCACATCCGGTAAACCATGCTCAAGGGGATAGTGCGGATGATGAAGAGGCGGTAGAGGAGGAAACTCCAAAGCCCGCGGAGAAACGCAAGGAAGCTGAAAAGCTTCCAACTATGATGCCTCGACCACCACCTCCATTCCCCCAGCGTTTGAAGAAGAAAGTTGACGATGGTAAGTTCCTGAACTTCATCACCATGTTGAAACAGATTTCAATAAACATACCATTGGTGGAATCGCTGGAACAAATGCCCGGTTATGCCAAGTTCATGAAGGACTTGATCACAAAGAAGAGGACGGTAAGTTTTGAGCCGGAAGACAACCTCCATCACTGCAGCGCTATGTCCTCTAGATCATTAGTGGAAAAGAAAGGAGATCCAGGTGCGTTCACTGTTCCATGTACTATCGGGAAGCTCAACTTCGGAAGAGCTATGTATGATCTTGGTGCTAGTATAAATTTGATGCCGCTAGCAGTGTATAACAAATTGGGTTTGGGAGCTCCTAAACCAACGTCCATAAGAGTGATGATGGCTGACCGCTCAGTAAAGCGACCTGTGGGAATATTGTCTGATGTGCTTGTAAAGATCGGTAAGCTTTTCTTCCCAGCTGACTTTGTGATCTTGGATTGCGAAGTGGATTTCGAAGTTCCCATAATCTTGGGACGACCATTGCTAGCCACAGCAAGAGTGTTGGTTGATATGGAAAAGAATGAACTGACCTTCAGACTAAACAATGAAGTCGTCAAGTTCGATGTGATCAAACTAATGAAGCGACCAAGTGACATGAGGGTGGTCGCGGTCATCAATGCTATTGAGGAAGCCCCTGCGGATGTGCATCTTGAGCAAAAGGGTGTTGTTGAGACCCGAGCTGCTATGAAGTTGGGATCGAATGGTGTGGTGAGACATGTAGAGGAAGGCGGTGAAATTAAATCTAGAAAGAGAAAACACCGCAAGAGAATCTGCAAAGAAAGAGCGAAGAAGCGGTCGCGACTAGCTGCGGAGCCAACAAAAGAAGAAGTTGGACAGCAACATCGAATCAGCAGCGCGTGCAAACACTCCATCGAGTTCTCTTGTTTTGGAGACCCTGGCGGTCTCCAACATCGTTCCAGAATCTGAGTCATATCGACTTCACAGGTATTCCTTTATTCTCACAGTTTTTAGTTTGCATATATATGCATTGGGGACAATGCATGAGTCTAAGTTGAGGGTATTGGGAAACCTGTGAGTCACCACCGAGGGTTTTTGTTGCCGATTTCTTTTCCCTCCGGTGTGCTATCTAGTAGAACCGGCATGTTTAGGTTGTTAGTTTAAATTTTTTTTAGTGTCTATAGCAAGCATGCGTTGTTCTTGTCTAAAAATGAGGCCCCTTAAAAATTTTCTGGGTTTGAGCTTATGTTGAAACGATTGAATGTTGGGATCCTTGAATGTCATTGTGTGATTATGATTAGAATGAGTATGCTTAAGCCGAGCGGTTGTTTGATAGTTGGTAGCGATATAGTTTCTTGGTGCTAAGAGTGTGTGAGATTAATTGTTATAAATTCTTATTCTGTGCATGCATCTAGAACTTGCCCGGTCTATTTTGTTAAGTTTGAAGTTTGTTGCTTAGGAAAGGATCGCAGGCCCTTTTTTATGCAGTCCACTTAGCCTATATGACCGTCCAAATACAAATAATCCCTTTTGATCCCTGTTTGAGCCGTAATTGACCTTATTCTTTCAATAACCTGTCACCATTCCTGTTTAACTTTGAATCCCTATCTTGGCCCTGGTCCTTCCTTGGACATCGTGCACCTCAACGTAGGCAATCAGTCTAAGTTGAGGGTGGCTACTATAGAGGTAAACCATGTTTTGGCCCGGGTCCTACCAATGGACATTGTGCACCTTGACGTAGGCAATCAGCCTAAGTTGAGGGTGGCTACTACAGTGGTAAAGGAGAAGAAAAAGGGGATGGAGATGATTGTTGTTGAATAGAATGAAAATCCGGGTGTGCGCCTAAGAAAAGAAAAGAAAAATAAAGAAAGATGAAAAAGATCGAAAAAGAAACAAAAAGAATTGTCAATAAAGAGGCCGCACCTGTAGCTAGAATCAAGGAAATAAAAGGTGAATAAGGATGGACGAAAGTAAGTGAAGTTATGTGGTGATAAGATGTAAATGGTTCCAAGGAGGGCTTAGTCACTAACCCCTAAATGTATCCTACCTGCACCCGAAGCCTCATTACAAGCCTAAACAAGTCCTGTAGTGATCCTGAGTAGCTTTATGAAGAACCGAAATAGAATAGTAAGGGCAAGCCTATGGTATCGCATGTGCATTATTTGAAATCGTTTGTGAGTGTGAGCGCTTACCTAGTCCCAAATCTTGTGTGTGGGATTTCTTTGTGGTGAGGGCACCAAGATGTCTATATTGTCTATTGATTGTTAGGATAGCTACGCGTGTGTATGCATAATGTTCTATCATATCGGAATGACATGTTTGGATCCTTGCAAGTTAGTGTTTCATACATTCGTGTGTTACAAGGGAGCATGATTTAATTGAATAAGTTTGAATGACCATGAGTTGCTATAGACATGAGTTTGTGTTCTTAGTTGAGTTGTATTATTGTTTTATGTTATGTTGCTTGAGGACAAGCGAGCGTTTTAAGTTGAGGGTGTTGATGTGACGCTAATTTACGTCACTTTCGACTCCTTTTTACTAAGAACAATCGTACGTTTTCAAGCAACCATTGTTGTTTTTGATGTTTTTATGTTGTATTTGTAGGAAATGGAAACCAACACAGAAACGGAAGAAAATACGCGAAAAACAACATTCTGCCTAAGAGTTACGGCCTGAGTGACGGCCCGTCACAAGGCTGACGGTCCGTCACTGGGACCGTCAACTTGAGGCAGCAACACTGCCAAGCAGTGACGGTCCAGGCGACGGTCCGTCAACCCTGTGACGGTCCGTCAAGCCAAGCCGTCACGCTTAGGCAGTGACTTGCGTCGGCGACCCGCGTTTTGGGGATTCCTAGCCCGTTTTGGATTTGGTTTCTACTACTCCTATAAATACCCTATGTTAGGTTTATGTTGTTAGATTTCACCCAATAGTTTTAGAATAGTTTTTAATCGTTTTTTGAGAGCAACAACACGTTTTCGGATTCGTGAATTCGTGTTCTTGAGTTCTTGGTTGTTCTTGTTCTTGGATTATTGAAGAGTATTTTCATCATATTGTAAGAATCTTCTTTCCTTTATAATGAATTACTTCTTTTCTTCTTCGAGCATGAGTAACTAAAACTCCCGCAACTAGGGTTGTGGGAGCCATGGCAAACGTAGCAATATAGATTCCGGGTAGCGTTGGGTTCGATTTATGTATTGTCACGTTGTTAATCATACATTATGTCACGTTTTCTAGTGGGTTGCAAACATTAGAACATGCCGAGGTTTAATTTGCTTGAGAAAGAGATTAAAACCGGGAAACTTGATTAACAACAAGGATTCGAGACTACCAACTCTCGTCTTAAAGATTAATGCCGTAACTGGATTAATCTACTTGATGTTAGGATTGAGAGCTACAAAGCACATCTTTTTGAGATCGAGAGAAGATAAAAGGAAATTTGTTTATTTGGTCGAGAGACGTTTAGACGATACAATTGACGCAATCACATCGTGACATTCATATAGAAAGAACCCGGTTAAGCTTAGAATCGACATTGTTACAACGCCATGGTGAACACATCCCTAGTTCATTCTCTCCTACTGATTATTTCTCTTACATAATTGTTGCTTTTGTTCACGTTGATTACAAAACCCCCCTATTTACTGGAAACTTTTGACGACTAGTCATCTACTTCACTAAAGTCTTAATCATCACCATATTCTCTGTGGGATTCGACCCCAACCTTGTTGGGTTATATATTTGACAACGATCGCTTACGCTTCTTAAATTGAGGTGTAGTTTGAGCGTTATCACTTGCTTGACCCCTTCTAACTTCTTAACATAGTCCGTCACTACACTGAAGCACTTTCCTAAAGAAGTCATATGAACATACAATATGTGTAAATCAGTTTTTAGACCCTTTACAAACAACCAGACCCTCTCCTCGTCTGAACCCAACAACTGAGTAGCATAACGAGACAAAGCATGGAACTTAGCCTCATAAGCCGAGGCTGATATGCTTTCCTGTTCCAAATGCAAAAACTCATCCTTCTTCCTGTCTCTCAAGGTACGAGGTACATACTTCTTTAAGATGAGAGCATAAAACTCCTCCAAAGTCAAAGCAGGCAATGTAGATGGTCTGCACTCTACCTGAGACCTCCACAATTGCTTAACGTCACCCTGCAGCTGAAATATGATGACTCAACCCTATGCTGATGTACAATACCCAACTTGTGCAACCTCTCATAGCAATCCAAGATGAACTCATAAGCATCATCTCTATCCGTACCCTGAAACATCGGAGGCTTCAGCTTGAAAAACTTGGTCAGCATCTCATATTCATTTCCAGTCATCACAAGGCCTAGCATTGGCCTGAAGAAATCATTTGTGCCTAAATCTGCATCCATCCTAGGTGCTGTAATAACTGCTGGATGAGTATCCCAAGCCTGATTTGCAAATGCCGCGGGTATGGCTCTAGCACCAACCAACCCACTCAAAATATTCCAAACCTGCTGAAAAGCTTCTGGTGTCATAGTAGGAAGGCCTGCACCCCTGATGTGCCGTGGCTTTGCGGCGCTTTCGACGCTTAAAACTTAGAATTTGAGCATGTCCTTTAGTGATTTTTAGTAAGATTTGATGTGTTTTGGAGTCTTGCACAGGAAAATAGGTTTTAGAGATAGTGTGCAGAAAAAGACTAATAATTGTGCTGAAACTGATTTCTACGACTCATAAACACGAGTCGTCAATCATTCCATGAGTCGTGGGAGTCTGTCGTGGAGACATTATTGAAGCATGAGTTGTGGCCTGAGTTCTACGAAGGGATTCTATGAATCGTGGATAGGTCCACGAGTCGTGAACCTTGGTCGTGAAAGAAGATCATAAGAGGAACAAAACAGCTTGTGTTCTATGGATGGTTCCCACGAGTCGTGCTCTTGTTCAAAAGTCATGATCCATGCTCATGGAACCTGATTAGAGAAGGGGCAAAGAGTCTAAGTCCTACGACCCAACTCCATGAGCCGTGATCCATCCCACGAGTCGTAGACTACTGTCGTGGAAAGGAACCCGCAGAAGAACAAAGTTGTCTGATTTCCACGAGTACTGTCCACGAGCCTTAGAAGCTCCCACGAATCGGGAATGGTTTCGTGAAAGCTGCCGACTCTTGTTTCCCAATTGTATTAGGAAAGGATTTATTTTTATCTAAATACTTTCCCCTAGGTTTTTATTTAGGGTGGTTACCGGTATTTTTTGAGTGACTTTTCGGATAGTTGTTAATTTATTTTGGTGTTGAATTCAAAGTTTAGTTCTTGGCAATTCGAAGTGTTCTTGAGATTATTCTTCAAGATTCTAGTTTTCTTTATTCTTCTTTGTAAGTATCTCTTCATGATTGCTCAAACAAACATTGATTGCATGCTTATGAACATGAGTAGCTAAATCCACAACTAGGGTTGTGGGAACCATGAAGGATTAATGAAGTAGGCAAAGTACTTAGGTAATCTAGGAAGGTGTTGATTCCATGTATTGTTCTTCCCTTTGCTTTGATTTCTTTTTAACGGTGTACAACGTTAGAACTTGCCTTATCCTTACTTGCTCGACCAAGGAGGTAACAGATGGGAAAAGAATTGTAAACAACGAGATTCGAGGCTATCAACCCTCGTCTAATAGCTTGACCTTGTCCAGGAATAGCTAATCTGGGATCAAGGGTAAGGGTTAGTAAAGCGACACCCGTGGCCAGACCAAGGCGTGTGGTGAAATTCACCTAATTGTCGGACCAAGGAATTAGGTGAACCTAACTTACCGATTTTGCATGCTACACTAAACTAGTTAACCAAGTACAAAAGCCTTACTAAGTTATGATCTCATGGGGAACACGACCCTAGTCACTTCTCTTATTGATAGCAACTGTTGAAATTAATCTCTGTTACTTGTACTGATTCACATTACGATCTTTACTTGTTACTTTAAAAAAAAACTTTTGCGAGAAATAAATGACTAAAAGACTGAGTAAACACTAATCGACCATAATCCTACCATATTCCCTGTGGGATCGACCCCAACCTTTAGTTGGATTCTATATTTGAAAAGCGACCGCTTACCCTTTTTTTAGAGGTGTAATTTGGGCGCATCAAATTTTGGCGTCATTGCCGGGGAATACAGATTTGGACTAAGAGAGATTGTGTTTATTTCACTTATAGTCCTTATTTCCTGATTTTACTTTTTCTGTTGTTTTTGTTTTGATCATAGGTTGCACACTTGTGCATGCCAAGCACAAGGAGTCAAGGCAACCCCTTGATCCCTTATGATCTGGAGCTTTCCAAAACACTGAGAAACATGGCTAAGGATGGAGAGCATGAAACTCTGGAGCAGATTACAACTCGGTTAATTGCTGAAAACAGAGCAACAGAAAAAGGATGAAGCAGCACGCTAGAAGGAAGGCTAAGTTGCCCTTGCTACCGAAGATGAGAAAATTGCACAAGATCTTGCAGCTCAAAATGTTGCAGCTCTACGAGCAAGACATGGAAGGCAACAAGCGATCTGGGATGAGGCAGTTCCTCACCGCGCCCTATATAATAGGGGTCGACAAATGCAGCAGCAAAGGCAGGCTCCTCTGTATTATGATGTAGATGATTATGATGAGGAGGAATATGGCTCCACTGGGACCATAGTGCTACCACCATTGGCTGACGGGACAAAGTTTGATATTACTAGTGCCATGATTCAACTGTTGACCATGAAAGGACTCTATTCAGGAAAGCCCACTGAAGATGCAATTCTACAAGTGAATAACTTTGTGAGCGTCAACAAATTGTATAACATGCCAGGAGTGGGTCAAGAGGCTATCAGACTGAGGCTGTTCCCATTTTCATTGACTGATGAGGCAACTGCATAGATCTCACAACTGCCTGATAGTTCCATACACTTATGGTATGAGCTGAAGACTCAGTTTTTGGAGAGGTTCTTTCCTCCATCAAGGATGTTGCAGCTGAAGCAGGAGATATATAATTCTAGGCAGCTACCTACAGAAGATCTATATGAGGCGTGGTTGAGGTTTAAGAAGAAGATGAAGCAAGTTCCGAGACACGGAATCCCCCCCAGGCATCTGATAGAGATATTCTATGAGGCCCTAAATGCAAACACTAAAGTTGTAGCTGATACTGTGACTGGAGGTGCATTCATGGAAAACATACACCCTGAAGCTGCAGAGATTTTGGATAGGGTCGCAAAGACAAATCGAGCATGGCATACAAGAGACGCGGAAATGTCAGTAGGTACTTATGCAGTTGGCAAGTCTGTGAATCCTAATGAGATAGAAGATATTAAGCAGACATAGACTGAGATGAACACAACACTTGGGTTGCTGGCAAAGAAATTCTTGGCTGAGGGAGTAGAAAAAGTTAAAGCGGTAGGTTCTCAAGGCAAAGCACCAAGGCAGACGGGTACTCATTTGAAAAAGAAATTGGTTATCTGAATGATCAGAGGGCAGGTTTTCGGGCCTCTGGCCAAGGAAATCAAGGTCGGAACAGAGATAGGGATGACTACTATAATCGGTCTGGTTACAGAGATAGAGCAGATGGTGACTGGCATAAGAAAGATGGGTACAAGAAGGATAGAAGTAATCTCTACGTTCTGCCTGCAACTCATGAAGAGCGGGATGGACAACCCACCATGAGAGATCTGATCAATAAAGTGTTCCAAAAGGTTGACTCCACGGATGCGAGTATGAAGGAGATAAAAGTTGAACTCTCAAGTATAAATCATAAAGTAGATTCCTATGCTGTCTCCATCAAACATCTTGAGGTACAGATGCATCAGTTGTTAACCAACCAGAATCCATGCCAAAAAGGTACCCTCCCAAGTGACACGGTTCAGAATCTGAAAAATGATCGACATGTTATGGCAGTGGCCACTTGGAGCGGAAAGCAGACTGTTGATCCTCTTGTGCCTATTGTTGTTGTTGAGCTAACCGAAGCTGAAAAAGATGATGCTGAAATTGTAGCCGAGTCTGAGGATAAAGATAGTGGTGAAAGGTCATCTGAAAAATAGCCTTCTAAAAAAACGAGAAGAGCAAAAAAGTTGCACCAGTCCTGAAACCCATTGTTGACACCCAATTTTGGCCCTCCTTTTTCCCATAATTAATTTTTATATGCTTCTTAATCCCGAGGACTTTTTCAAAATAATTTTCTTATTTATATATTAATTTTGGCACCAATAACCGTTTTTTTTTTTTAAAAAATGATTTCCTTTACTTTTTGTAATATTAATTACTAATAATATTGTATCTTATAAAATCATTCCAAAAATATTTTTTTTTTCTTTCTTTTTAACAAGATATTGGTATAGTAACTTTTATTTCAAACTCTAAATAAATTTTGTCGTATCGCTATAACATTTCCTAAATATTGTTCTATCAATTGAGGATTGCGATTACGCGTATCAAAATTATGTTTAAGTCAACTATATACGTATTTGAAAATTAATTGGGATAAAAGAAAGCATCGTTAAATTAATTAAGTGGAAAAACGACTAGGAAAAATTACATTTTTTTTTTTTTACAAATTAATTCATTTACTTGTTTGGGCCACTCTTATACCTATTTCATCCCAATTCCTCCTAGCCCACTACCCAACCGCCTGACCCAGCCCAAAACACCCCTGACTCGGCCCAAAATCACTCAACTAAACCCACCCCTTATTCTTTCTCTCCACTCTCTCACCCCACACTCAGCCAAACCAAACAGACCCCTCACCTCAACACCGACAGCTCCCACCCCCAAACCCTGTCGCCCGTCGCCTCACCCCAAGACCCGCCGGATTTTGCGGGCAAACGGCGATGGCGCCTCTCCCGTCACTTCATCCTTCTCTCCTCCACCTTTATAGCCATCCTATCACCCTTTTTGTCATCTCAAGAAACAGAGCTAAAAGCTCCCCTCCGCCGCCGGTTGCAGACCTCGGAAAAGAGGAAACCCAGCTGTTGCCCGACTGTCCGAGCTCCACACCGCCGACCCATCACCATCTCTTTCAAATCCGCCTGAAAAGGTAGGCATCTCATCTTTCTTTTTCTCAGATTTCATCATTTCCTTTTGCAACTTGGCTTTCCAAGAATTCAAATTTTGAATTCTTGGAAAGAGCCGTTTGAGCCTTCAACTTTGGCTATAAAAGGAACCCTTGGGTTTCAAACACAAGGAGAGAAAAAAAAAAGGGGAACACAGACACACTCATACACACACAGAGAAAGGGACACACAAACACACACACAGAGACAGACGGGCGGAAAATCAGAAACTAAAATCAACAGCTCACAAAAAATTGTTCTCCGGTTGTTCATTGTTGATTTCCATATACTCACTACTCGTTTTGCTTCCTGATTGTTTTCGTTTGCTTTACTCGGATAACCGGAATCGGAGTCGGAATAGCTAGTTTGAAACTCGACACTTGACGGCCTCAATCGCTGCCCAACACAAGGTAAATCCTATCCCGTCTTAATTATGTTGCGCTTATATTTTGTTAATCGTTTATTGTGTGGTTACTCGGGATGTTAGTTGGCTGATTTTAGGCATAAAAATGTGAAACGAAAATCAGTTCTAGTCGTTTGGTTTAGATTATGTGTTTGTGAAGTGTTTACAACTCAAAACTTGGCTTAATTGTTGTAAATGGTGTTGGTTGTTTGGTCTGAATTATCGTGACTAATTTGAAGTAAAGTAGTTGTTGGTTTGTTTGGTTGCATTTATAGTTTGATGGAGTATTAGAAGAGTATTTTGCAACCTTTAAATGGCTCAAAATGAACTATAGGAAGTTTGGAGTCTTCATATATATTCATTGAACTATTTTGAGGTCATTGTGATATCACTCTTGATACTTCGAACACAATAATGGCTTACCTATGTCTTTGCTTGTTTGTATGATACGGGCAGCCCTTCATCTTAGCGTGAGGAGGTCTTTTAAAAGGCTCAAAACTTCAAGTATAGCAATCTGCCTCCCTTTTGCTTGAACACTTTAAAAATGCATCGATTGTTAGTTACGCTTTAGGCTAGTTGCTCACTTCAACGGGATTTTGAAACTTCTCACTTTAAGTTTTAAAAGATGATTGGCTACCTTTTGGAAGTTTATCGTATGTTTGAAGTCTACTATTATTGTTTGATTTCACATCGTGAATATGGAAGTAGTAACTCGAATCTTAAAGCTTTCAAATAAATATAAGGTTTCAATATAGATTAAACATAGTGTTAGTTTCCTGTATGTTTTCAATATTGTACAGTTTTAATTGAGTCGTCTACCTCGTTCTTATTCCGTGCTGCGTATAATGTCGAGTATGTGATCATTTGTTAAAAATTCTGTTTCAGCATTACTACACTATGACTGTAATTCAAATTAGTAAATTAGTCTCATATTAATCATAAAGGAAGAGGTCGTTGATCCTATGGTTTGTCGAATGTGTGTTTCACTATGTTGCTCATTTAGTTTTTCTTTCTAGGATTTGTTAAAAATCTGCTTTGCTTGTTCCCTGTTTAAAATTTCCGAGCCAAGATTGTTTATTCACGATCCTTCAAACCACTGAGGATACATGTTCGTTGCTTTTTTTTTTTTGTTAATTACTTAAGTTATGTTTCCTGCCAGGATAGTCAATAGGTAGTTGGATGCCTTTGGTTCTTTTACCTAAGCTTTGTCATTTTTTTTGTTTTCATTATGTGTTTATCTTCTTTAAAGTACAAAGAGGCAGTTAACTCTTGTCACATAGGGATCACGTTTCTTAATATTAATTTAATATATCTGTACAATATACATGAACTTGGGGTTAGTTGGAAAATTACTCAACTAGTAAATGTTTCCATCTTGCTTCGAGGAATTACTCTCGTGTGCATTTTAGAATTTGAAAAGAGATAGTTTAATTCACTTTGCTTGATTGTGTGGGTAAAGGATATTTTTATTACATGTTTTGGTCATGAGTTTAAGCAAAAATCTGAAAGCAGGTTTGTGCGTTATTTCTCAACCTTGTTTACTTGAGATATACCACTACTAATATGTCTCTTATTAATACGATTTTATTTTCTACTTAATTGGATTCTAATCTTTTTCTCTCTTGTTTCATGTACACCCCGGAGAGCTGGAGTTCTCACTTGAAACTCAACCTCGGCCCAATATATTTTGGGTCGAACAGCTATTAGGAATCATCGCAGTGTTCGGAGTCACTTATTAGGAGACTAGTTCCTCCAAAGGAATTTAACATACTTAGTCCTTTATTTTCTATACGCTTTTCTTAGTACTTGAATTGTTTAACTAACCTCGTATTATTCGTATACGCATTTTGTGTGATTTGGTTTAATGTTTATTTTTTCGCTCACAACTTTGTTGAGTTATCTTTATTTAGTTTAAAATTTTGAAAGTAAGTTTCCTTCATTCTTTAGTTTAGGCAAATGTTTTCGGGTTTCCCTTTTTAATTACTTTAAAATTAGTGGTTAAATACTTTCAAACATAGTAATAATAAATGGTAAATAGTGCAGATTTTTTAGGATTCATTAATTTAGGCTTTGTCGGAAAGCTTGTTTCAAATAACTCGCGGTAGATTTTCAAAGAATTAAAAACATTAATTAGCGATTTAATTTATTTTTCAAACAAATATTTAAGTCATTCTTAGGCTTTAAACTATAGAATGCTTTATCTAATTCAGGCAAGCTTTCTTTATATTTATTAATAACTTATGTATTCTCTTATTCTAACACCAATATTTTACAAGTATTTTGCTATACTCTATATATATTTTGAGATTTTCAGATTTTTGAAGCCTAAAAATGCAAGGTATATATGTCATATGTTATCTACTACAAGGTATATTTATATTTTACTCACTCTTCTTCCTACTTTAATTATACATATATTATTTTATCACAATTACATTTACGTACATAATACTTTCTTTCATATTCAATGCATGTTCATTTTTACCTTACGAATAAAAGTCTCCCTTACATGAAAACAAATAATTCTCGTTCTCTACTCAATTTTCAAATTGTTCTTTTATATGAAATATATTTACAAAACAAATATGATTTCCTCTTATATCTTTTTCTCTATTACCAACATATTTCTTACATACTTTTACTTATCCAAATCTTTTTTTTTTTAAATAATAAACCTTTCATATGATTTCTTACATTTTCAATATACATACGTCATCTTTATTTAATAACTATGTCATAAACTTTCTCAAACGTCAAGAACTACATATACTTTACTTTACAAAGGTATATTTGTTATAAATAATATCTTTCATTTTTTACATAGCTTGTAAGTATATATTCTTATAAATCATAAAGTTCTACATACTTTAATTATAATTATGATAAAAGTATTGTTATTAAACTTTCATATATTTTGACATGTACGTACATATGTTTCATCTTTTTACCACAAGCATATTTTATATTTTTGCCTATTGTAGTGGCATGTGTCATATACTTTGAGTTTTCTTAAATTAATAAAAAAAAATATATGTTTTTATCACCCTTTTCTAGCAAATAATGAGCAAATAACTTTCCCAAATATTGTTTCTAAACTGAGTTTAAGGACTATCTTCGGATAGGCTCTGAAGGATGCCTAACACCTTCCCTTCGAGTAACCAAAACTCTTACTCAGAATCTCAAACGTTTTCGCAGACTAAAAACAGAGTTTTACATTAAAAAATGGTTTCCTAAGTTTCCTAAAATTTAGGTGGCGACTCTAAACCCTTTTCCAAAACAAAGGCAGAAGAGCCGAATGTTGCAAGCATATTTTGGCCAGTTCAAAATGGGGGCGCGACAGGATGGCGACTCTGCTGGGGAACAACTTATGTTTTTACCTTAGCATGCTTAGTTTATGAATATTATTTGGGTATTTGTTATTTGCAGTACATTATTTGCTTTATTTATGTTTATATTTGTTTGAAAGGACGCAAGTCAAATCCAAACTTGTGTTCCTTATTTGTTTGATAAACACTACTTGTTACTGCTTTCTCACTTGCATTCTTCTATCGAGTCTTTGGCCGTACACATTTCACACACTGTGGTACACGCGGAGGGTTTTATGCCCTCCCAAACCTTCTTTTGGATTCCTTAGTTTCAGGGTCGGTGCATTTAGGTTAGTGTGCCGTCTCGCAGTTATTCAGTCCACTCTTAAATCTAGGAAAATACTCTTATTCTAGAAATAAGTCATGTTGCATAGCCTTAGGCAGGACGATCCCGGGGATTGACACTGCATTTAGGGAACCACCCTTATTGTCAACGGGTTTTTCATAAAACCCAACGACATATACTTTGTGTGTGATTGATGTAAATGATACAAACTAAAACACATAATGGATTTGGGATAAACAAACTTATCATACCCTTTACCTTTTCTTTCAGATGAATATCAACCAAAACTTACCAAACATCCAGATGGTTATCTCAGCACCTGACAACCTAAAAAAGTGGTGGCGAAACATCCGAGTAGCGCACGGGAATGAGGTGCGGGAGCAGCTGGGGGCTTTGCTGTCACTTATGGGGATCCAAGCTGACAAAACCCTCACCACTTTATTAATGGAATTTTGGGACCCAACCACTGTGACCTTCAAATTTCTGGATTTTGAGATCACTCCTACCTTGGAGGAGATTAGTAACTTCGCTGAACTACCACTAAGGGGACGAGTGCCGGTACTCCCATCACCCATAAAGAAGGCAGACTTTCTGAGCCTGTTAGGATTACACATTTTTCCATCACTGAGAAATGTGGAAGGAGGAAAGGTGAAGTTGGATTACCTCTTCGAAAGATACGGTCGTCTCGAGAGTTTTGACGAACACCAAGGTGAATTCGCCTGTACCCGCAGACAGTGGGTATACATGCGACCGAGGGTCTTTGTGTTGGCTTTTTTGGGAACTATGATCTTTCCGATGAGGTTTCATTGCATCGACCTCAATATCCTGCCAATAGTGATGAATGTCTTTGCAGAGCCGCAAAGACTTACCTTGATACACATGATCCTTGCTGAGATGTTTCGATCGTTGTCCGCATGCACACGGGGACACAACTTCTTTGGAGGTTGCAATTTGTTATTGCAAATTTGGGCTGTAGAACACTTCTACCGCCGCCACCCACAAATGGACTACTGTATCGATGCCCGTAACAGGATTCAGACTCACAAGGAGCGTATGAGATATTGGACATATGCACCCACCGGAGAAGAAGAATGGCGCACATTTTTGACCAATCTTACCGGAGATTTCATTCAGTGGAGATATCCATGGATGACAGGATTGGCCTTCATCAGAGCTCGATACTTGTATTTCATCGAGTTGATAGGACTGGGAGGCATCCAGCCATATGCGCCTCTCCGTGTTTTAAGACAGTTCGGTTTGGTCCAGGACATACCTTTGTGGTCAAACATGGCGTTATATGAGGACAGTTATGGTGCCGTGATACCGGCGGTACAAATGATGAACTTGAAGGCTGAATGGGATTATATGATCACATTGCACATGGGAGGAGACAAATGGTGTACGCCAGAATACTACGCTTGGCGAACGACCGTGAGCCACTTGGCCCAACCGAGTGCAGAAGGATTCAGGGATTTGGCAGATGTCCAGTGGGTCAGATGGGTTAGGGAAGAGGTGCTTCCCCGAATGGATATCACAACGCCAATGTACAACCAGATTGTCCCAGACTCCGTCAACTACTTGATAGCAAAGATAGAGGAAGATCCCGAGGATCCAGAAGAAGATCCGGAGGAGGAGTCAGAAGAAGACCCCGAGGATCTAGAAGAAGATCCAGAGGAAGAAATGGGGGAAGACTTGGAAGAGGATCCGGAAGAAGACCCTGAGGAAGAGGATCAGGAAGAAGATCCCGAGGAGGCTTCTGAGACCGGTTCCAACTTTTATGATCCTAACGTTGGGGGGATGATAGAGACAGACTCAGAGCCTAGGTATCACCATTCCGTTGGATCTCCAGAGTATCATCTGGCACCGCAAGACGATAGTGATGACGGTCCTACGTGGCCCTAGGTTATCCTTTCCCATTGTACCCTTTCATATTCCCTAAAGGTGCCTCATGGCCCATCCCTTTGTACGCCCTAGTGGCCATCCCATGTCTTTCATTTTCAGGCTCCCATCAGCCTATCTATTGTAAACTTTCAAAGCCACATTTTGCTTAATGAAAAGTCATGTTTATCTCAAATCCTAAATGTGTTCAAAATGGATCATTTATTATCAAATTGTATGCAGCGTAGGCCTACCTCTGGCAAAACGAGGCTCCATATTAGGACGCATTTTGTGTGAATATCGCCAACTTGGCGTATATATTTGTTTTATATTCCAACATTTCCCAAACTAACATAGTTTCCTTTTTCTTTCTTTTCTTTTCTTTATGTTTATTATCAAACCCCCAAGAAGGTTGATTTGTGTCGATTTGCAAACTGGCGGAATCACAATACAACCTCCGATCTAAAGGAAAAATGAGCGAAGAATCTAACAACGCCTCGATGGTACCAGTAGATGGCGCCGAAAGTTCTCAAAAACCGATGGACACTCAAAACGACGAACAAATGGCCAACATGGCACAAGAGATTGAGATCTTGAAAGAAGAACTACGCCAAGTGCGGGATTTGACTAAGCTTACAGCTGGTACCTTCCCCGCTCAATTCCAATTTCCAAGTGCCGAGTTGCGGCCGATCACTCCCGCCGACTTAACAAACGTGCCTAAGCAAACACCACCTGTTCCCACTTATGCTCAAGATCTACTTGCTCGTCCGCCCGCTGCTAGGGCTGCACCTAATCTTTCCTTGCCTACGCAGAACTTCACTGTTCCAATTCACCCAACAATGCAGCACATACCGGAGGCACATGTCACTTGTGAAATGCCTGTTTCACCGGTATATGCTACTGAAGCTCCTACTTTCGCAACATCCACGGCTGTCAAAGTACCATACGAGGTCGATCAGTACGTAGGATTGGAGAGGGATGTCCGGTCAAATGAAGAGAGGTCGATAGCAGCTCAACTTGAAAGCTTGAAAAGGGCTTTTAAAAGCATGCAAGTCACCAGGGGAACCGAAAGTCTGGACTATGAAGACCTATGCATCCACCCAGACATCGATATGCCGGTTGGGTACAAACCACCAAAATTTGATGTATTTGATGGAAAGGGCGATCCCCACGCACACCTAAGAGCCTATTGCGACAAGCTGGTCGGCGTAGGAAGGAACGAGAAATTGAGGATGAAACTATTCATTCGAAGTCTGTCAGGAGAAGCTCTAACTTGGTACACTCGCCAAGACCCTCGCAAATGGCGTGATTGGCAAGAAATGGCCGAAGATTTCATGAGTTGCTTCAGGTTTAATACCGAAATCACTCCGGACAGATTCTCACTTGCTAACATACAAAAGAAGCCATCTGAATCATTTCAAGAATATTCATGGAGATGGAGGACTGAGGCTGCTCGGATCCAGCCCCCACTTGACGAAAATGAACTCTCTAAGTACTTTATCCGAGCTCAGGAAGGCGTCTACTTCGACAAGATGATGTCAATGATGGGCCAGAAGTTCGCTGACTTGGTCAAGATGGGAGACTTTATTGAGGAAGGTATTAAGTCCGGAAAAATTCAGTCTATGGTCGCACTGCAAGCCGCAAGTAAGGCCATACAGTCAGGTTCCATTTGTGGTATCAAGAAGAAGAAGGAAGACGTCTCAGCCGTCACACCTTACTACCAGCACGGAGGACCATCCTACCGATACCCTAACAACTCCTAAATTATCGCACACGTTCCAGTATATAGTGCCCAGCCACACTATAACCCACCTCGAGCTCCAGCACACCAAAATCCACCAAAGCCGTATGCCCCTGTCCAAGCTCCGGTTCACCAAAATAGACCAACATATGCACCAAGACCACGTCCTAATCTTGAAGCCAGAAATACCCGCACCTACACTCCTATTGCCGAGCCTTTGGCTCAATTGTTTGAAAGGTTGAGGGTAGCAGGTTTGTTGCAGCCGATTGAGGGAAGAATCCCTGATCCGATACCACGAGGCTTCAATGGAAATAAGCGATGTGCATACCACTCGGGAATCCAAGGACATGACACGGAGGAGTGTTTTGGGTTGAAGAACCAGATCGAGTCTCTTATCAGGAAGGGAGTAATCAAATGCACCGATACTCCTCCAAATGTGAACAACAATCCTCTACCAGATCATGAGAATCAAGGAGTCAACATGATTACCCTAGAAGAAGAGTATGACCTGGAAGGGAATATCGTACCTATCTGGGGCACAGAAGAAGTTGCCGCCACATCTCCAGCGCAACCTTTTATCACAGTGCAGTTGAGAGAATCGTTAACTATTCAAACCTACCTGCCGAGGGTTGTGGTAACCACTATAGCCACTGGAAAACCCGACTATAACACTAAAGCAGTCCCGTGGGACTATTGGACGGGAGCCAAAGGCAAAATGATAGACGCTGCTGTGGCTCACGGAATGACCAGGTCGGGAAGGTGTTATATCCCGAAGGATCTGAATCGAGGGGTTCCCGGGAAAGAACAAAATCCAAAGAAGAATGTTACTGATGCAGAAGCCACAGAATTTTGGAAGAAGATGCAGTCTAAAGATTACTCAATCGAGGAACAACTAATGAAGACACCAGCCCATATCTCCATTATGTCCTTGCTAATGAGTTCTGAAGCCCATAGGAACGCTTTGGTACAAGTTTTGAGCGGAGTTAGCATACCAAAATAAACTACAAGTGATACATTGGCTGCAACAATTGGAAAAATGGTGGAAGTGAACAAAATCTCTTTCCATGATGATGAACTACCAGCAGAAGGGGTTGGCCACAACAAAGCACTTCACATCGCGGTCAAGTGCTGTGATAAGATCGTAACTAGAGTTTTGATCGACGGCGGTTCTGGATGCAACATCTGTCCTTTCACCACATTGAGAGATTTAGGTGTGAATATGGGAGAGATAAGGGAAAGTCGTGTGAAGGTGAGAGCTTTTGACGGCGCGCAGAGAAGCGTCATTGGAGAAATCTATCTCACTTTGCAAGTAGGTCCAGCTGAATTCCCCATCTTATTTCAAGTGATGGATGTGTCGTCCAACTACAACCTGTTACTAGGAAGGCCATGGGTCCATATGGCAAGAGCAGTTCCCTCCACGCTCCATCAGTGTGTGAAGTTCGAGTGGGGTCGCACCGAAGTTACCATTCACGGAGAGCTCAGTCACCCCATCTATTCCGTGAATTCTGTTCCAGTCACCGAAGAACTGGATGGAGCAGTTTTTCATGCTCTGGAGATCATGCAAGCTATAAGAATTGATGAGAAAATAGAGCCTGTAAAGATGGAGATGTCGAGAGCAGCGAAGATGGTTGCGTCAGAAATGTGGAAATATGGGTATCAACCAAAGACAGGGCTCGGACCTAAGGCTGACGGCATAATTGAACCAATCCAGCTAAAACAGCAGAAAGGTACCGCCGGGCTGGGATATAAGCCTGCTGCAGGAGGAGTCCACAGTACAAAGTTTGGGGCAGTAGCGTTCGTGCCAGGACAAGTCCTAATCCCAGATGAAGCAGTTGATGAAGACGTCATTGAGGGAATAGGAAATCTATTCGTGGCCATGACCGACGATGGACTGGAGGAAGATATCAAGAAATTGACCATCCGTGATGCCGAGCCTGGAGAAGTCTTGCAGAACTGGACCATCAGCCCATCCCTGTTTCGACAGGAGTCCTGGTAGTGTGGAAATGTAGTTTTATTTCAAAATGTTTTGCATGATCAATTGAGGCTTGAATCATGCCTAAGCACTTTTTGCTACTTGCCTCTTCTGAAAAGCTAGATTGCTTTTTAATAAAAAGTCTTTATTTTTCTTAGAATTTATCTTTCGATTGTTTAAAATAACTATTTATTTTTTACTCACCTTTCATACTTTTCAGCGCTAATATTAGTAAAAATCATCGTACAACGGTTATGACATGTAACGAATCCATTGAGCAAAGTACGAGTCATGAGCAGGACTATGAAGAATACGATGAAAGCATGATGCCTGAAAATCTACCTCGGGAGATCGAACAACTTGAAAGCCAGAAAAGGCCCAACATGGATGAAACCGAGGTTGTCAACTTGGGAAATGAAGAAATAGTGAGAGAAGTACGATTCAGCATACATTTGGAAGATGAAAGAAAGCGGGAATTGATTGAATTGATCAAGCAATATGTTGATGTGTTTGCTTGGTCCTACGATGACATGCCAGGATTAAGCACCGATATCGTCTCACACAAGCTGCCGACTGATCCTTCTTGCCCGCCTGTGAAGCAAAGACTAGGAAGTTCAAGCCTGATTTGAGTTTAAGAATCAAGGAGGAGGTAACTAAGCAAATCCAGGCAAACGTTGTGAGGGTTACTAATTACCCCACATGGTTGGCTAATATCGTGCCAGTGCCAAAAAAGGACGGGAAAATCAGGATATGTGTAGACTATCGGGAT
>QJPP01004189.1:0-174873 GCA_003996215.1 Jaltomata sinuosa
ATAAAATTGTATTAATGGGCATCCTTGGGTTGGTTTATTAGGTTGTTACCACAGACCTCGACCACTTTATGCATGTCCGCCTACTTTTGTTCCTCCGTTGCTTGTAGTACTTGTCGATATATTTTATTTACCCTTGTGGTCCTGTGAGACCTTGTTGACTCTGAAACATAGAAGGTGGGATTTTGGGAATGTCCGCGAGTCCCGGGCATAGAATTATCCTTCTAGGCTGGTTATGCTTTCTGAGTAGCTATGGGCCTGTGCAGGGTCGATAGGTTGATTGTGAGCTGCTGGATAGCTATTGTGTTTGATCATACCATTTCCATGCATTTAAAGAGGTTTTATCCATGTTTTACTATGGTTTGGCTTCGGGACTACTGGCACTATTTTCTAAACTTTGCATAGCCCCGAGGGCCTATTTTTGATGGAAATGATTTGGAAATGATTTGGAAATGGTTTGATTTAACTTGTGAATATTCCTGGGTAAAAGAAAGTAAAATTATGTTTTAAATCACCAGTTTTACGATTAACGCTATACTCGGCAGGGCCGGGGTGCTAGGTGAGTTTTCTTGCTACTTGAGATAATTTTAGCCTCGGTCGGACCGAGCACCTGAGACGACTTTCTACTATTTAGACCCGGTTATGCCTGGGCACCCTTGGAGGGGTTTTTGAGATATTTTCCTACTACTTTAGTCCTGGACAGGGTCTGGGCATGCATATTAGAGATTGGATCTCTATCTTATACCCGGACTTGCTTCTCGACGACATGTTTTGATACTGAGTTTTAGTATGGGGTCAGGGACCTCCATGGACCTTGCCATCCGGGACTGGGGCTACGGGCAGCGTGTGCCGGAGGAAGGGTATACAGTGGAGTAGAGGTATACGGGCAGTGTTCTTCCATGGAACCTACATGCTGGTCCGGATCAGCACCGGAGGAGGTACATACAGAGATACCATTTCACTTGAGATCTTTATGCATCATATCATTCATTGTTTGAGGCTCCACCCTTGTTTGTTGTTTGTTGATTGTACGCTCCGGTGGTATGGGATGCCGGAGGGTTTTTTTTCACTTGTTAGTGTTCCTCAGTTGTATGGGTGGCCGAGGGACTGTAGGTAGACTCTTGCTATTTACTTACAGAATTGTTCCCTGTTACGGTAAAGTATGAAATTGGTTACTGCTAGACTGTTAGTTTCTGGATTTGAGATTGATATGATTAGTTGAGTTTGATTCATGTCTCTGAGCATGCCTATCATTACTCTTTCCCTCTTCTTATACTTGAGGTTATTGGTATACCATCCATTTCGTAAACTTATTATGTATACACTGTTATTGCAAGGACTCCAGGTGCATTATTTTTTACTTTCACCTGTGCCTATGGTGTGTATATTCTGCTTACTGGCCTCACATGTGGTTCTGTTTATTTCCTTCTGGGCTAGTTCCTGTGTACCTTTCGTTGGTTTCTTTGACTGCTTGCTTTTACTCTGTCTGTTACTACGCTTTTATCTTATATGTGCCCAGTCGGCCTATGATACCTACTGGGTACCTTATGTTTCGCATTTGGTGCTCACCCTACCCCCTGCATCTTTGGGTGCAGATCCTAGCGTGGGCCATCGTCGTTAGATCGCTGTGATTCGTGCTTGGAGATCTGTTGGGGACTACTTCAGACTGAGGGTGAGCTCTTGGCGATCGGAGCTTAGCTTTAGTTTATCTTTTACTTCATGTACTCTATTACCATTCAGAGACATCTGTATATATTTTTTTGGATCGCTTGCACTCCATGTATGTAGTTTTGGCTCTATACTATGATACCAGGTCTTGGGGTTTGGTTTAGTTTTCGCATATGTATATATATATTCCTGTTATCCATTCTCTTCATCTTGTTCCCTTACTTTTGCTTATTAAACTACCCTCCCGCTTATTTGTTAGATAGTAGCCCGTTACTAACTGTCCTGGGCTATGGGAATTGGTTCTCCTACTGGGGGTTTGTAGGTGCCATCATGACCGAGAAATCGGGTCGTGACATTAGCATGTTCAGTTACTTGCACATCCTGCATGCTCAGTATATTCAAAGTACTGATGCATACTCTATATGATGCATCATATCATGATGCAGGTTCAGGTTCTCAGATTCAGCCTCGTGATTAGTTTGATTCAGTGCCACCCCAGTGACAGCCAGTGGTGAATCATTTTCATTCGAGGATGTACTTGATGATGCTTTTTTGTTAGTTCATTCTAGTTTCAGCATTTTGGATTTATTTGGGGGCTTGTCCCAATAATTCATTAGTAGTAGAGGCTTTCAGATATAGAGTCATATTTTTAGCTTATTCAGTCACTTTATATTTCAGACTTATATACAAATATATTCAGAGATTTTTAGTCTATATTTCTAAACTTGCATTTTCAATTAAGTTTAGCTTTCACTTAATTATTGTTATTATTCAGAAAGCTTAGTATATTCCAGATTAGAGTTAATTTGGGACCACTTGTAGCTCTAAGTACCGTGTTATATATAGGGCATAGGATCGGGGCATGATAGTTCGATGGAAGAATCATCTGGTCGAGGAGGCCACTTGGGAGATAGAGTCAGATATGCGAAGCAGATATCCCCAGATTTTTGGCAGTTCAAGTACGTTTCTTGCTCTTTTGTTCGAGGATGAACGTGTATTTAGTAGTGGATAATGTAACAATCTTTATAGTAATTTTTAGATTTTCTTGCATTTTGACTATTTAGCCCCTGCCTATAGTTGTATTTTGGTATTTGTGATCTGCAGGAGTGGGTGGCATGGTCCTCGAGTAGTTTGGTTGATCTCTTTCATTTTGTAAGGTTTTGAAATGGATAGAGTTGACTTTCATTAATATTTGGATTTCTGAGTATCGTATGGAAATTCTGCCAGTTAGTTCCGAAATGCCATTTTTAGGTTGGTTTGGAGATTTCCGAACATTCTGTCCGTGACGAGCGCAACGGCTCTATCGTAGCGACCTCCGCTATAGCAGTGGAAAATACCGCTATAGCGGTGGTCAAGGAAGTCAACATCCACTTAAGACCGCTATAGCGAAAGTCGTTCACTATAACGGGACTGCTATAACGGAGCGGGGACCACTATAGCGGGCTGATGGGTTTTTAATGCAGAAACTTCCCCAAAATAGTTCAATTTTCTACAATTTATTTTAGGAGAAGGTCTAGGTGATTCCAGGCATTTTTCTTCCTTTTTCCATCAAAATTCTTCCCGAAGGTAAGGTTTTTGTTCCCCAATCTTTGTAATACGTTTTCTATGCGGTAGAATTGCTAGGAGAGAATTTGGGAAAAGGTTAGAATAACCTAGGAATGGTAGAATTCAGAGAAGAAAGCGGATTCCAAGCATGTATGTTCTTGGGTACTGATAAAAGTATATTTTTATGATTATAGGTTGGTTAATTCTCTGTTTTTACCCGTAAAAATGATAGAACTAGGAGAATTAATGGTGAAAAATCCCGGGAAAAGGGTGGGATGATCATGGGTGGCCTAGGGTTTGGGGATTTTGTAGAATTCGGGTAATGTGCAGGCCTTGTGTGTTAATTGTATGTACTTATGTGTTGTTTTAGACCAAGAACGAGAAAGGAATCCGGAACACGGGAAAGCTCGAGTTGAATAGAACTTGGACTCATTTCGAGGTAGGTGATGGCTTACAATTTCTGTGAATGTTGTATATTCATGTTCTTGTATCTAGGTGATTGTATGAATTACATTGCTTAGGGAAGTTGTGTACAATGTCTAAGGATACTGCTTTACAGTCTGTGGTTGAACGGTATTTTCTTGTTGGTTTACAAGTTGTGTGTTCATGCATTTGACTGTGGATTATTGACATTTGGTTGGCTTGGGTACCACGCCTGGTATGGGTATTACAAATGGTTGGCACGGGTACCACACCGGGTATGGGTATTATTGCATCATTGCATTGTTATTATTGTGTTTCATTGATTGATATTGGTTCCGTGAGTGGACCGGGCTACTTATTTAAATGTGTTATTGTTTTGGTGGTCCTTGAGAGGCCAGGGAAATTATGGTTAATTGTTTTGTTGGTCTTGGTTTAGGCCGGGTTATTCATTGACATTTGTGTTGGTCTTGGTTTAGGCCGGGTTGTTCATTGACATTATGTTGGTCTTGGTTTAGGCCGGTTTGATTCAAGGAACATGTGTGTAGTCTAGAGGGGGTCCCAGGGTGGGTCTGGGCTTGACGAAAAGGTATAGTTAATGGTAAGTGGTTGTGGCTTAGAGTTTGGGGGTGCATTTCATGCAGGAACAGGCTAAGTAGAGACTGGGAGTCTAGGTGTGTCTGTGGTATTATGCATGTTTTCTATACCTTCTACTTGATATTATTGTACTGCTTATACACTGTTTATTTGGAAACTGGTTGATGATCCAACCAGTACACAATGGTGGTGTACTGATACTGCACTTTCTGGTCTTTTCGTTATTACAGGAAATCTTTCAGCGACTGAGATGCGGCCTCATCTTTAGCGCCGACGATTTCTTACTTCAAGGGTGAGTTGTTTGATCAAGCTACCTTGGGCTTATCTTTAGAGTTTTAGTCCACTTGTTTCAGAATTAAATTATTTCATGTTTTCTTTTGGGGTTGCATCCCCATATTTTATATATTGGTAGTATGTTTGGTACAGCGACTTTCAGTTCCTAGGAGGGATTTCCGCAGGATTATTAATGGCATAGTTCTTTGCTTATTTAATTTTTAGTTTGTTTTTTTTTGTTTGCTGGTTTTAGGTTGTTAGTCTAGGCAAAAGGTTGAACTCTACTGGTTCACTCATCTAGGGGTTGGGTGGGTGGCACTCACGATGGTCTGGGTCATGACAAAGATGGGATCAGAGCCTAGCTTCCTTGATATCATCGTACCAAATAGGTCTAGTAGAGTCTTACGGAACAGTGCAGAAACGTTCGTACTTTTCTTCGAGAGGCTATGGGGCTTTAGGAAAAACTATCTCTTCCTTCTTTCCTTCGTGCTATAACTCTATTCCAATTGGTATCTGGTGATACAAATTGGTATCTAACCTCGTTCACTCTTCTGTCCGTAGATGGTTACTATAACGAATAATGGAGTAAGTCCAGCGGTCCCAGCAGCGGGCTCGACAGTTCGTGGCAGAGGTAGGGGAAGGGGCAGGGGATGAGTTGGAGTCGCACCCGCCAGGGGTGGATCTCGGGCTGCTGCTGCATGCGAGGTAACCCCTCCCCTACGTCAGGAGCATATGGTTGTGGACGTAGAAGAGATGGTTGTAGAGGATGAAGGGGCTCAGGCGGAGGTAGCACCGATTGGGGGTGCATGCCTTCCTACTATGACACCGGAAGCTTTTAAGCAGTCTTGGGATATTCTGAGTGCGTTGGTTAGTGCTGGAGCCATACCCGCAGATTATGCAAATCAGGCCTTGGATACTCAACCAGCGGTTACTACCACACCTAGGATGGATGTAGCTTCGGGTACAAATGACCTCCTCAGGCCAATGCTAGGCCCAGTAATGATAGGTAATGAGCATGAGATGCTAACTAAGTTCCTTAAGTTGAAACCTCCGACGTTTCAGGGTACAGACAAGGAGGATGCCTATGAGTTCATCGTGGATTGTCATGAGAGGTTGCACAATTTGGGTATTGTATGTCAGCATGGGGTTGAGTTTGTCACTTTTCAGCTGCAGGATGATGCCAAGCAGTGGTGGAGGTCTCATGTTGAGTGTCGATCTTCTATTCTACCTCCACTGACTTGGGAGCAGTTCCACGCATTATTTCTAGAGAAGTATTTTCATCGAACTTTGAGGGACCAGAAGAAGGATGAATTTTTAAACTTAGAGCAGGGTAGCATGTCGGTCTCGGCTTATGAGGCTAAGTTCCATGTGTTGTATCATTTTGCTACACAAATGTTGGGTTCCGAAGAGGAACGGGTTCGGTTGTTCATCAAGGGTCTGAATAGTGAACTCCAGGTACTGTCAGTGCATATGACTTCTCAGGAAAGGGCTTTAATGATGTGGTCGATGATGTGAAGAAGATAGAGGGAGTTAGGCAAGCGGAGCAGGCTAAGGCTTTAGCAAAGAAGCCCCGGAATGAGGGAAATTTTGGTGGTTCATACTCCAGGGGCTAGCATCAACAGGCTTATCTAGCCCATCCTATTTAGTTAGCTCTCCCAGCTACTACAGGCAGTCGTTAGGGAGGGTCCTATGCATCAGCTAGCAGACCTACTCTTGACCGTGGTTACTTCCATTATGGTGATATGGGCCACTTTAAGAGGGAGTGTCCCCATAGGCATGTAGGTAATCAGGTTCAGTAGCAGACTAGAGCAGTAGTTTTGGCAGACAGAGGTGGTAATGGTAGGGGTCGTCTACAGGTGGGCGAGGTAATTTTCATTGAGGCCGGGGAGACCGAGGGAACGGTGGCGCAGGCAGGGGTGCGGCACAGCCGGCCCGAGAAGTTGCCCATATTGATGATCGGGCTCACTGCCATGATTTTCCAGGGAGGACCAAGGTGGAATTCACAGATGTAGTGATCACAGGTACTATTCTTGTCTGTGATAAAATGGCTTTGGTATTATTTGACCCAGGTTCTACATATTCTTATGTGTTTGTGAGTTTTGCTTTGGGGCTGTGTTTGACTTGTGATATCCTTGATTCCCCTCTCCATGTTTCAACCACAGTTGGAGAGTTTATGATTGTGACTCATGTATATCGTGACTATTCTGTTGTGTTTGTAGGGTTACATACTTGGGTAGACTTGGTAATTCTGGATATGGCTGATTTTGATATTATCTTGGGTATGAACTTGCTATCTTCTTATAATGCTATGTTAAATTGTAACACCAAGACTGTGGCTCTAGAGATTCTGGGTAAGGGTAGACTAGAGTGAGAAGGTGTGTACAGGCCTAAGCCAGTTAAGATAATATCGTTTGTTCGGGCTAGGAAGCTAGTGGGGAGGGGGTGTCTAGCCTTCTTGGCTCATCTCCGGGATGATAGTGTGGAGTCCCTGCCTATTGACTCAGTTCCAGTGGTTTCTGAATTTTAGAGGTGTTTCCAGCGGACTTGCCTGGTATGCCTCCGGACAGGGATATAGATTTTTGTACTGATTTGAAGCCAGTCACTCGTCCCATTTCCATTCCTCCATATCGCATGGCTCCGGCAGAGTTAAGGGAACTTAATACTCTGCTGCAGGAACCCCTAGATAAGGGATTTATACGTACCAGTGCTTCGCCTTGGGGTGCTCCAGTTTTATTTGTAAAGAAGAAGGATGGTAGTAAGCGGATGTGCATAGATTATAGGCATTTAAACAAGGTGATCATCCGGAATAAGTACCCTCTACCCCATATAGATGATTTGTTTGACCAACTTCAGGGTGCATCGGTGTTCTCAAAAATTGACTTGAGGTCGGGGTACCATAAGTTAAAGATTAGGCTGGAGGACATTCCAAAAACTGCTTTTCGGACTCCATATGGCATTACTAGTTTCTATTAATGTCATTTGGTTTGACCAATACGCCGATAGCATTCATGAGTTTGATGAATGGGGTGTTTAAGTGCTACTTGGATTCCTTTGTTATCGTGTTCATCGATGATATTTTGATCTTCTCTAAGATTAGGGAAGAGCATGCTAATCACCTTCGTATTGTGCTGGATATTTTGAGGCACCAAATGTTTTATGCAAAATTCACTAAGTGTGAGTTTTAGTTGACGTCCGTGGCATTCTTGGAGCATGTAGTGTCAGAAAAGGGGGTGATGTTGTATCCCCAGAAAATTGAGGCAGTCAAGAGTTGGGTTCGGCCTAGCTCTATGACCGAGGTAAGGAGTTTTTTTGGGCTCGCAGGGTACTACCAGAGGTTTTTTAAGAACTTTACTTCTATTGCTACTCACCTGACCAGGATGACACAGAAGGAGGTACTGTTCGTGTGGTTCAAAAAGTGCGAGGAGAGCTTCCAAAAGCTCAAGACACCTTTGACCACAACCCCTATTTTGTCCTTGCCGGTTGAAGGTAAAGACTTTATTCTTTACTGTGATGATTCACATTCTGGTTTGGGTGTTGTGTTGATGCAGGATAGTAATATGATAGCCTATGCATCCAGGTAGTTGAAAGTGCATGAGAGAAATTACCCGACTCATGATTTAGAGTTGGCAGCGGTGGTTTTTGCATTGAAAATTTGGATACACTAACTTTATGGTGTCAAGTGTGAGGTATTCACAGATCATCGCAGTCTACAACACATTTTAACTCAAAAGGATTTGAATTTGAGGCAGAGAAGGTAGATGGAGCTATTGAAGGACTATGATGTGACCATTCAGTACCATCCAGGTAAGGCTAATATGGTGGCAGATGCATTAAGCTGGAAAATAGTTAGCATGGGTAGCTTGGCTTTTTTGTGGGCGTCCAAACGACCATTGGCTAAGGAAATTCGGACTTTAGAGGCCAAGTTCATGCACTTGGGTGTTTCAGATCAAGGTGGGTAATTGTCCAACATTGAAGTCAAGGCCACCTTCATAGAGGAAATAAAGGCCAAATAGTTTTAGGGTCCAAAACTGGGTAAGTTATGAGGGTAAGGTAATATCTGGGGAGTCCAGAGATGTCATGTTAGACTCTGGTGGGGTGTTGCATTTCAGGGAGAGGATTTGTGTTCCTCGGGTGGACGATATGATTCAGAAAATCTTGGCAGAAGCTCATGGTACGCGGTACTCAATTCATTCGGGTGTGACTAAAATGTACAGGAACTTAAGGCAGCGTTACTGGTGGCCCAGGATGAAAAGGGACATAGTTGATTTTATGTCCAAATGTTAGAACTGCCAGCAGGTAAAGTACGAATATCAAAGACCTGCAGGACTACTTCAGAGGATGCCAATTCCAGAGTGGAAGTGGGAAAGGATAGCGATGGACTTCGGGGGTCATTGGGACCAGTTTATACCATTGTGTGAATTCTCGGACAACAATAGCTACCACTCCAGTATTGATATGGCACCGTTGGAGGCACTGTATGAGAGGAACTATAGATCACCGGTTAGGTGGTTTGAAGAAGGCGATGTAAAGCCTCTGGGTGTAGACTTAGTGAAGGAAGTGAAGGAAAAGGTAGGGGGTATACAGACCAAGTTGTTGGCTTCTCAAAGCAGGCAGAAGGAGTATGCAGACAACAAGGTCCGGGACATGGACTTTCAGGCTTCACAAGTATTGTTGAAGGTGTCACCAATGAAAGGGGGTATGCAATTTGGTAAGAAAGGCAAGCTTAGCCCTCGGTTTATCGGTCCATTTGAAGTTCTTTAAATTGTGAGGCCAGTGGCTTATAAGCTAGCACTGCCACCTAGTTTGTTGGGCATTTATCCGGTATTCCATGTATCCATGCTTAAGCAATACCATGGGGTCGGGGATTACATCATCAAGTGGGATGAGGTACTTTTTGATAAGGATCTTCGTTATGAGGAGGAAGCAATTTTGATTCTTGCTCGGGATGTCCGGAGGTTGAGGACCAAGGCGATTGATATGGTGAAGGTTCAGTGGAAGCATCGTCCGATTTAGGAAGCCACTTGGGAAACCAAGAAGGACATGCGGGACAAGTACCCTCAACTGTTTGAGGATTTAGGTACTACACTTCCTTTCTTTTATTTCCAAAATTTTGGGTTTGATCGTTCGTAGATTAACGATGGGTAAATTGGTATCTGTTGTAATGACCGGGTCAATCATTATGGGTAGTCCAATTGTGCCAAGTTTTAGAGTTAGAAAACTCCGAGTTTGGGAGTTTGAAATTCTAGGCTAGGCTAGCCTCGACCGGTTTTGGAGTGAGGTGAATTCTAGGGAAATCCGGGTAGGGATTGGTCTATGTGTCTTGTTTTGAGCTAGTTTTCCACGTAGCCAAGACATAAAGGAGTCCGGGGGACTATTTATAAATCGAGTTTGGGCAAGTAGAAATCCCGAAATCATGTTTGACATGAAAGGGTTGTTTTAGGACATCGGGGAAGACAAGTGTGTTGTAAAATGGGTAAATTTTTGAGATTTCTGGACATTCTGTCCGTGGCGACTGCAACGGATCCATCGTAGCAACCTCCGCTATAGCGGTGGAAAATACCGCTATAGCGTTGGTCAAGGTGGTCAACATCAACTTAAGACTGCTATAGCGGAAGTCGTCTGCTATAGCGGGACCACTATAGCGGGACTGCTATAGCGGAGCGGGGACTGCTATAGCGGGCCGATAGGTTTTTAATGCAGAAACTTCTCCAAAAGATTGAATTTTCTACAATTTCTTTTGGGAGACGGGCTAGGCGATTCCATGCATTTTTTTCCTTTTTCCGTTGAAATTCTTCACGAAGGTAAGGTTCTTGTTCCCCAATCTTTATAATACATTTCCTATGCGGTAGAATTTCTAGGAGGGAATATGAGAAAAGGTTAGAATAACCTAGGAATGGTAGAATTCGGGGAAGAAAGGAGATTCCAAGCATGTATGTTCTTGGGTACTGATAAAAGTATATTTTTATGATCACAGGTTGGTTAATTCTCTATTTTAACTCGTAAAAATAATAGAACTAGGAGAATTAACGGTGGAAAAGCCCGGGAAAAGGGTGGGATGATCATGGGTGGTCTGGGGTTTGGGGATTTGGTATAATCCGGGTAATGTGCAGGCCTTGTGTGTTAATTATATGTACTTGTGTGTTGTTTTAGACCAAGAACGAGAAAAGAATCCGAAAAACGAGAAAGCTCGAGTTGAAAATAGCTTGGATTCATTTCGATGTAGGTAATGGCTTACAATTTCTGTGAATGTTGTATATTCATGTGCTTGTATCTAAGTGATTGTATGAATTACATTTCTTAGGAAAGTTGTGTAGAATGTCTAAGGTTCCTGCTTTACAGTGTGTGGTTGAACGGTATTTGCTTGATGGTTAACAAGTTGTGTGTTCATGCATTTGACTATGGATTATTCACATTCGGTTGGCTCGGGTACCATGTCTGGTATGGGTATTACAAATGGTTGGCATGGGTACCACCACTGGTACGGGTATAAGAATTGGTTGACACGGGTACCACGCCTGGTACGGGTTTACTTTTGTTGCATCATTGCATTGTTATTATCATGTTGCATTGATTGATATTGGTTCTGTGAGTGGACCGGGTTGCTTATTGAAATGTGTTATTGGTTTGATGGTCCTTGAGAGGCCAGGGAAATTCTGGTTAACTGTTGTGTTGGTCTTGGTTTAGGCCGGGTTGTTCATTGACATTTGTGTTGGTCTTGGTTTAGGCTAGGTTGTTCATTGACATTATGTTGGTCTTGGTTTAGGCCGGTTTGATTCAAGGTACATGTGTGTAGTCTAGAGGGGGTCCCAGGGTGGGTTCGGGCTAGACGGAAAGGTATAGTTAATGGTAAGTGGTTGTGGCTTAGAGTTAGGGGGTGGATTTCATGCGGGAACAGGCTAAGTAGAGACTGGGAGTCTAGGTGTGTCTGTGGCTATTATGCATGTTTTCCATACCTTCTACTTGATATTATTGTACTGCTTATACACTGTTTATTTAGAAACTGGCTGATGATCCAACCAGTACACAGTGGTGGTATACTGATATTGCACTTGCTTGTCTTTTGGTGAATACAGAAAATCTTCCGGCGGCTGAGACACGACCTCATCTTTAGCGCCGACGATTTCTGACTTCAAGGGTGAGCTGTTTGATCAAGCTACATTGGGCTTATCTTTAGAGTTGTAGTCCACTTGTTTCAGACTTGAACTATTTCGTATTTTCTTTTGGGGTTGCATCCCTGTATTCTAGATATTGGTTGTATGTTTGGTACAACAACTTTCAGTTCCTAGGAGGGATTTCCACAGGATTATTAATGGCATAGTTCTTTGCTTATTTAATTTCTAGTTTTTTTTTTTTTTTGTTTGCTGGTTTTAGGCTGTTAGTCTAGGCAAAGGGTTAAACTCTACTGGTTCGCTCATTCGGGGGTTTGGTGGGTGCCACTCACGACGGTCTAGGTCGTGACATTGGGTCCCTAGGCTTTCTGTTGCATTTTGAGTCATTGGTTGAAAAGTTGGAAATTATGGCCTAGTGTTGACATTGGTTGATATTCTTTGAAAGACCTCCGTTGGTTAATCCAACAATTCCATCAAGTATGGAACGTATTTTAATTATGATCAATTTGCACTATTGGTTCATGTCTATAGTGTCCCGGATGAGTTTCAGGTGTCAAAAGCAAGTTTTTGAAATTGTGGGTTTTTGCTAGTATCTGGTATGAGCGCGATCGCGCCCTTGGAGCACGATAGCGCTGAATGAAATTTGGGGTTAGCACGATAGCACTGAGGGTCTGGGTGCTATACAAAATGATAGCGCTCCAATAGCGCGTCAGCAATGAAGGAATGACCTTCTTTAGTGCGATTTCGCTACTTTAGTGCGATAACGCTTAGCATGCTACAGTGACTTATATCAATTTTTTCCTTTCCATTCTAGATCTCTGTTTTGGGTGATTTTTGGTGAATTTTTTTCATCTTGGAAAAGGGTAAGTTCTCAAACCTTGAATTTGTGTTTTTCTCCATTATTTTTATCTCAAAATTTGGGTTAATTCTAGATCAGGGATTGAAAGTATTATCTTGCCCCGTTTTTAACCAAACTTCACCTTTATGATCCTTAACCTATGGGTAAGCTTTCTATGCTAGTTTTACACTTTCCCCAATAATTATTCGATGGTTTTACCTTCAAATCTTGATTTTTCTAACTTGGAATTTGGGGTTTTCTCAGTAGAGTTAAAGTTTAACAAATTCATGACTTCAGCTCAATTTTAATCCTGTTTTTGATAAAATTCTATATTTTAACTCCATATGTTGTAGGTAAACTGTATTTTGAATAAATTTCTGGTTTTATCCTCTCGAGCTCAAGGTTGACATTTGGGGTTGACTTTTTAGACCGGGTCTAGAACCTTAGCTATATGTGTATCTTTATATTTGTGTTTATGTGTAGAACTTGTTTTTGATAGAGTGATTGCATTCTAAGGCATTTCGTAATGGAAATGCTCAAGTGTGATCCCGTAGAGTCTTGTTGTTTGGCTTTGAGGTAGGTTATGACTTAACTTTTTTTAGACTTTACTTGGGTGAGGACTTATCATGTAAAACATGTTATTGGATTGGGTGAAATTATGTATTTGATTACTAAATAAGTAGAATTATCTCTGTGATGCCCAAATTGGGGCTTATATTGTGCTGGGGGATAGGGAATTTAGATTTCTGAATTGATATTAAGGCTTGTCGCCTGTGTTCATCGGTTGATTGATATTTTGATATTTCATATTCTTGTGCTATGGTTGTATCATTCTATAATGGTGATCATACATATGCATTCATCTCGTGGATCATTAGTTGTACTATTAGAAAAATTGATTTTGAAAGAAGTTGGATAAATTTTTATGTAAAACCTTATCCGATGAGATATTCTGGATGGAGATTCACTTTTATAAACTCGAGCCGATGCGACATTCTGGATGAGGTATTGATATTGATTTATTTCGAGAAAGAATTTTGGGCGGGGTATATGAACCTCGCAAGTCCCCCATGAATCCTACCTTCTAGCATAGACTGAGAAGGAGGTGTATACCAGTAGGAATGGCCATTACATCTCATATCATATCATTACATTTCATTATCACTTGGATTGTTGTTTCTATTAAGATTATTCGTGTTATTATTGATATTGAATTGCTGGGATTTTTCTGCGTGCAAGATTATTTTAGTATTCTTTATTCAATATAGTAATTGCTTAAGCTCAGTCGGCCTATGATACCTACTGAGTACAAGTAGACCGTACTCACTCCTACTTTTTTGCATCTTTTTGATGCATATCCTAGCACGAGCGTTCAGCGCGGCCCTTGATTCGTGTAGATTTGAAGCTTTGGTGAGCTCCCTTTCTCGAAGACTTTTTTGGATTCCTCTATCGTTTATTTTTGTTGTATCTCATTTATAGAAAATTTAGATTTTGGTATTTTGGACACCATATTAGAGTCATACATGTACTTATGACTTCTGGCTTTTTTGGATAGTTTTTTTGTTCTTCTTGGATCTATTTATCGTAGTTGAGACTTTATATTAATCATTTGCGTTATTTTTCCCTTATTATTATATTTTTTGGTTGTTTGGCTTGGCTTATCTAACACGATTGAGTGGGGTAGGTGCCATCACAATTCTTTATTTTGGATCGTGACAATACAACTTCATAGGGGGTCAAAAATAGACACTCCCCTTCGCCTTGCACCTCACCCTATGACCCCCATTGCCTCATTTTGATCTTGGCTCGGCAAGGTAGTGTGTACTTCGTCCAAAACTTTCCAAATTCTTGATTTGTTCACCTACAATTCACAAAGCACACTTTCCAAAGATAGAAATGAGTAAAATTCAAGAGTATTTAGGTTAATTATCCTCAAAATAAGGTATAAACATGGGAAGAGTTTGGCTAATAAGCGTAATTTGACAATGATAACTATGCCCAGATATGCATAAATTACATTGGAGCATATTTGGCTTTAATTAGTAGTAGAGAAGGCTAAGGTTTTAATTACTACATTAATATTATTTTTCGAGCTAGCCAGTTTATTAAATACTATAAATAAAGCCTCTTTAAGTCTGCATGTAAAGCAAGGCTGAAGAGAAGATAGATTAATTGCTATATGCAAAGCAAGGTTGAAGAAATCTCTACTTTCATGGAGGATGTGTGGTGGGTCCAGGCAATAGTGATGCAAAAGAAGTCGAGATATTTTTTGTAATCTCTTTGTGATGTCTTTGAATTCTAAGGAGCTCGGTAGTGATGTATCAAAATACCCATTTTTTAACATAAGTTGACTAAAATATAACAATATTAGTAATTGATATGGAAAGACCTATTTTGTATTCATCAAATGCATGTAAACATTCGATGCAGATAAATTTTTATCGTTTGGAAGAGTTATTATGATGACGTTATTTTTTTGTCAGACACATAAATGATGGTAAGAAATTTAGAATTGAAATCTACGGACTTGGAACACTCAATAAGACAATAATAAATACAACAAAACTTGAGAGTTGGTTTCTACCAGAAGAAAGTATGCTTCACAATAGATAAAATCAAATCATTCTTTAGGTGTTTACTTTTATGTATTAAACACATTTATATATATATTATTAATATATATATATATATATTATTATATTATACATAGTATATATATATATTATATAATATTATATAAAATTATCTAGATAGATATACATATAACCACACACACGCGCGCACGCACACACACATATATATACAATAAATTTATCTATCTATCTATCTATATATATATATATATATATATATATATATATATACTAAATAACGATAATATAACCAACATAAAGTTTCTAAAATAATTTAATAAATTTTAGTTTCATATGTATATTTTGCCTTTTTATATTTGCATTTTGTTGTTCTTTTGCCAATCCATTATTATAGGTATAAGATGCATGATTTGTCATGTTAGCATGAGATATTCACGAGACACATATCTATAATGTAATGATATTTAAATAATTATTTTAAAAAAGTACCAAACTGACACTTAATGCTAAAGTTAAAAGGCTATATATGTGTTTAGTGAAAAGTGAAGAAGGACTAATTAAAAAATAACATAGTTGTGAGAGGTAAATTTTAAAACTCTTAAAAAGTGCAAGGTCTTTCTGATCTATAAAAGCTATATACTCTTCTTACTTTAGTGCTCAAAACCCTACATTTCAATTAGCCGCCACACTCCTTTTCTCTTGTATGTGAATGACCTTCATGATCCTCTATTATCTTTTTCACTTTTTCTGTTAAAGCTTTCTCTTGTTAAGTTATTTTTTATGGAATTAAAGTAAAGTTATATTTTTATGAAATTAACATGGAAGATGTTACCCTAAAAGAGTTTCTTTGAGGTGATGAACTTTTTGAAGGATATACCTGAAAATGACTTGCTATTTGCATCCTAGTAAGAGTCTCTTTTGGGTAACATCTTCCATGTTAAAACTTTACTGAAAATCCTACTTAAGTATATGTTTGATTTTCTATACAAGTGAATAATTTTACATCTTTGTTATTAATATATATTTGTGTTTAGAGTATTTACTCTTAGTTTTTTTGTAATATACTAAATTGAATGATTTTGTGTTGCTAAGATAATTGGAAGAGGCAGATCCATAATTTGGTGATGCAGATTCATAATTTGAACTCTATTTTTACCATTAATTCATAATATTTTTAAATTCATTAATTTCGTTTGCCTTGAGGCATAACTTGTGTTATTTAACTTATGCCTGAGACATAATTTGTGTAATCTAACTTATGCCTAGAGCATTACTTTACCTGAACTTATGCCTTGCGAATTTTATTTTGCCTTGTGATTTTATTTTTTTCGTTATTATGGGTATTTTTGCCTTTTTCTGTTACTTAAAGCTTTGAATGAAAAAAATTAAAGACCATCAATTTTGAGGGACAAAAATTAAACACCACCTCAAAGTAGGGGAATTTGTTCAAATAACCCTAGTGTGTACGCAGTCAGCCCCTACCTTCTAATTTCATATGTATATCTTGCCTCTTATAAGACACATCATGATTTGTCATGTCACTATGAGATTTTCACGAGACATATCTATCTTGTAAACATATCTAAATAATTATAAAAAAAACTTGAAGTATCAAATTGACACTTAATGCTAAATTTAAGGGCTATATATGGGCTTAGACAAAAGTAAAGAAGGGCTAATTGACAAATAATACTTGTGAGAGGTAAATTTTAAAACTCTTTAAAAACCCTCTTATAGACTTAAAATGACGTAGTTTAGGGGTTAAGAGAGTAGGAAAAAACTAAGATACCCCTTATAGATGTTTTTGAAAAGTTGCTAAATTTTCTGATGTAGGGTTCGTGGATTGAAACCACGATTCGTGAACCTCAATCCACAGCTCGTGGATTGGGTTTGTGGTTTCTGACAATTTTTTCCATGGATGGTGTTCCATGGCTCATGGACTGTTCCACGGATCTTGGACCATGTTTGTGGTTCTCAGACCAGCTTACAAGGTTGCAGGATTAGCTAAGACTGAGTTTCACGGATGGTTTCCACAGCTCGTGGACTGTTCCATGGGTCATGAAACCTAAAAATTTTATTTTGTTTATTTTATTTGGGGTGTTCAGTGATTAGCCTGGGTCCACATGTAATAATCCTGTAAATTTCCTGCTCGTGTGTTCGGGCATATAAGAGTTACACCATATTCTTCTCCAACTCCCATCTTCCAGTAATATTCGGCTTCACAATACTGAATTTCATGTTTTCAGCGAGAGGTACTGCCACTTCATGCACTGCTAATCGTGTTGGTGGTTGAGTTTTCATGACTGTAGGTGGTTAGTTTCGTTGCTCTTGCAACAAGATTACTTCCTTAACCTCTAATGAAGGGTCATTGTGGGTTCCGATTGGAATTGAGTTAGGTTCCCTTGAACTTCTATAAGGTCTTTCTTGATTTTGGAGCATTGCATAAAACCTGTCACCAACAAACATAACTGCTAAGATCAACACGTTAACACTTGCAAAAATTAACAATACCAGAAAAAATCTCATGCTTGTCAATACTCTAAGTTCCCGGAAATGATACTAAAAACTTATTATCTCCCAAGAACACACACAAGTGTATGTGGTCATCACGTAATACAATGATTGCTTGTGCAACCAGAGGTTGAATCCTACAGGGACTTACTGATGACAAGTGATCGATTTAATTTATTATAAGTATAAGAGAAAGTGTTTTCCAATTCAGAGTTTGATTGTTGTTTGTTTATTCTACTTTTTGAACTAAAAAAAGAGAAGTAACAATGACTGATTTCGTAGAAGTTTTTCATCAAGAAGATAAATCTTAGGGCTATGGCACTTGCATAAATTCTACCGAATTGTTGAGTCACATGTTTTAATTATAGTCAAGGACTTTTGAACCTCTAACCATCTATTCAGGGTAGCCTCATACCTATATTGTTAAGTGATGATAATCATAACTAACCCAAATGAATTTGATCTCCTGCATGTGAGACAAGTAGGGCAAACTAGGTATGATTTCCATCCTAACCGTAAATTCATTCAACATAATGCATTCTACTTTTCTTAATCCATGTTGTATCTTCAACTTTATTCATTTCGAGTTTCATTAATGATTATCTATTATTCTATTTGTCGTGAGTCAATAGAATGGTAAAATAAGATTAAAAGAATAAAACATATGATAAAAAATGCATACACAACACAATAATTAGAATACGATGTTCATACTTGAGAATGGAATACCTAAGAGGCCTCACCAAAATGGAATAGGAAAAGGCCAAAACTATCTATGTCTTTGTTGCCTTGACCTGGCCTTGGCACTACGAGGTATCTTGCTTCGCCTTGAAAATGTTCTAAAGGGTATACATGTAACAAACCTTATAGTGATTTTTAGTTTTTCTTGCATCTTGTGTGTAATGACCCTTCCGTTCATTTATGCGTATTCGCCTTTCTTGTACCGTTAGAGCTTGCCTGTAGTGGTCCCAAGTCATTTATGGCTTGCTGGGATCGATAGTTCGGTGGCCAAGCCGTTTGTTTGGTCTTTTTGTCCATTCTTGGTTTTAGAGCTTTTAACTTTGGAAATCATTGACTTCAGTCAATATTCTTGGTAAACGTGCTCAAAATCAAATTCTGACAGTTTCATTAGCTCTAGAGCATGGACTTTGGTTTAGTGGGACCTTTGGTCAGGATACAGGAGCTTTTCAGCTTGGAATTCTCTCTCATTCTGTGTTTTCAGACTAGTTGGGCTTGTTTGGTTGAATTTGGTCAACATTCGGAGAAGACAACCTTGGATAGAAATTCCATCAGTGTCATTAGCTCCGGAATGCCAAGTTTGTATTAGTTAGTTTGTTGGTTTGGAGTCCGAGTGAGCCAAACTCATTTTAGATGCTCGGTTGGCTTTAGCTAGTGTTGACTTGGGTCAACATTCTTCTGAAATGACCTCGTATGGAAGTTTGTTTGATTCCGTTGAGTCCAAAAGGTCGTTTCCACTCTAATAGCATATTTGGTTCTTAAGTATCGGGTTTCGATTGTGCCCGAAATGCCCCGATGAGTTTTTCAAAAGTTGTAGATTTTGCTGTTGCAGGTGCAGGCCGCAGGCCTTATTCACGATCGCGATACCTTTCCACCGTGATCGCGATGAAGCACCTGGTCCTTTGCTCTTCGCGATCGCGATGCCCCTTGTTGCGACCGTGATGAAGCTTCTCCCTCCTTTGTTCTTCACGACCGCGTGGCTACTCCTCACGATCGCGATGGTCTAGACAGTGTGGTCCTCGCGACCGCGAGGGGTGCCTTCTCGATCGTGATGAAGGACCCCTGAGCAGTATATAAGCCCCCAACTTCATCTTCTTCACCCTAAAAACCGATTTCTCCATTGTTCATAGCTTCAAGCTCGTCTAGGCATTGGTTAGACTTAATTCTTAGTGTTGGGGTATAAATTTCTTGGCCTTCATCGTTCCTCCATCATTATTGGTGAGTTTTATCCGCTTACATTCGTAAATTCTCTATTTTGATTATTCTTTTGTTCTTGAAGTGGCTGGCTGTTTTAGGACATTTTCCCAGATTAAACTTCTTTAAATTTTGAGCATGCACACTTAGGAGTGTGGTGATCATGGTGTGCTCTTCCATTTTTGGTTTTGGGTTGCGGGGTCCACGGGTCTGCCGGTGACCTGAATTTTGAACTAGTTATTTCTATAACATTATGGGTATCGTTAGCCTTGTATTGATGTGTAGATTATTGTATTGATAGTTATTTCGTGATTTGGAGCTTTTCGGAGCAGTTCGAGCTTAGACGACACTGTCCCAAAAGCTATTCATCGGACGACAGGTAGGTTATGGATTTCCCTATCTAGACTCTGCGTATATAGGCTATAACTGCATTAATTAGTATCCTTACGTGGGTTGTTATAGGTTGATACCCCAGATCGTGTCCGCCCTTTTCTGTCTGCTTATTTCATACACTGTTTGTAGTATTCGCGTAGTACTATATATTACCCTTGTGGTCCTGTGTGGCCTTCTATTGACTCATGAACATAGATGGTGGGTTATTTGGGAATGTCCGCGAGTCCCGAACATAGAGATATCCTTTTAGGCTGGTTATGTCTACTGTAGAGCTGTTGAACCTGTGCAGGGCCGATAGGAAATGTTTATGAGCTGTTGGGCTAATTTATATTTATGTGCAAGCATATCATCCATGCAAAAGGTTTTCCCTGCATGTTTTACTTTGATTTTGGCTGTGAGCCACTATAGATGATTTTTCCTAAACTTGCATGGCCCCGGGGGGCCCTTTTTGGGTATAATCTAGTGATGACATGAGATTTGAATGATTTCACACTGATTTCCTATTGATATTAGGCTATTTGGACAGAGTACTAGCCCTGATTTTCAACTGATACTAGTCTCTGCTGGGCGGAGTACTACACCTGATTTCCTACTGATACTGGGGTCTGCTGGGCAGAGCACTAGACTTGATTTCTTACTGATTTAGACCCGGATATGCTCTGGTCACCCTTTGAGAGGGTTATTGAGACTTATATCGCTGATTTAGACCGAGTACACTTTGGGCACTCTTTGAGAGGGTCTTTTGAGATTACTTCTACTATTTTAGACTTGGTTCAATTCCGGGCATGTACTTTGAGGCTCTGGTTCACTGAGATTTTGCGTTCGTTACTGTAGGTTGTTAGGGACCTCCATGGTCCCTCTGTTCCAGGACCTGGCTAGGAGCCAAGCACGCCGTAGGAGGGGTATATGGTGTAGTATGAGGTATAGCGGGCACGTCCCACCATGGGTCCTCTTGTCGGCGCGTCGGGCGTGCTGGGGGAGGTGCATACAGAGTTAGTATTAGCAGTTCCATCATTATAATCATCATGCATATTTCACTCTGATTCCACCCATGTTTGTCGTGTGTTAGGTGTACGTTCCTGTTGTATGGGCGGCCGGAGGGTTTGTTTTCACTTGATTGGGTTCCTCGATTGTATGGGCGGTTGATCTTGGGGGTATTTATACACCCACTTGCCTTATTTACCCATATTTTAGACTTGTTTTGAGGGCAAAAGTCATGTATGTCCTTATGATTATTTGCATTTTCATGGTGGTGAGCTAATATATGTGATTAGATGTTTTGCAGGGAGAATGTTGAGAAAAACAACCCATGAGAGCTAAAACGGAAAGCATAAAAGCATTGGAAAGGAGTTAGCAACGTTCTGGGAGAAAAAGAGAGCAAAAGAAGAAAATCTGGGCTATGGCGTATTGCTGGCGCGCCACCCCAGCCCCCAAACTACTGAGGGGTGTGGCTGGCGCATCGATGGCGCATCGCCCCAGCCCCAAACCCAAAAATTTTCCAACTTTTTTCTACTCCAAATCCAAGTAGGAAAAGGGGTTATTTTCCTCCTACTCTATAAATACATCTCAAATCATGATTTTTACCAAACTTTTGACCTACGAAGAGCTAGGAGCCTCCGTGGAGGCCGGAGAATATTGTTTTCATCTTTTCTTCTCCTTTATTATTTATTTTACGTTTTTCTTTGGATGATTTATTGTAATTGCTCCATTTCTATGTGGAGTTAAACTTCTCGTTCTAGGATTATGGTAGCTAACTACATGAGTGTTTAGTAGACAATTGATATGATTATTTGTTCATCATATTAGTTGTTCTTATATTCTTATGCTTACTATTTTAATACTTCGTGACCATTAAAATAAATCTATAATCTCTTTGTGAACTTGAAAGAAGAATCATTGGGATAGAACGAAGAATATAGGGAGCAAGGCCTCTCTTTTTGTAACGTAAAGGGTAGGTTAGCGACTAGGATAGGAATATACCTAGAACGCCTTATTTGATTTATACGGAAAGATATATAAAAGCATTCAAAATAAGATGTCACATCCCCACTCAACGATGTAGTTGTGATGCTATTTTGGATAGGCAACTAGAGGCTCGGAAGTCCATAGTTGTAAAATCAACCCTGAAATCAATAACTAGATAAACAAACAAGTTGATGAAATTGCCTACTCAACATGATTGTTGGTGAATCCATAGTCCTAGATCGATTTCATCACATTGATTACGTGAAAATCTGCTCTTTGTTTGGTTAATTGTTCATTAGTTAACTTCTTCTTTTTATTTTTAGATTAGTTAATCTTAAATTCACCTTTGAATTTTTACACTTGAATAAATAATTAGAACTAGTTTAATTTAGTAAAATAATTAATCGACAAGTCCCTGTGGGTACGATATCTTGACTTACAATCCTATATTACTTGTACGACCGCGTACACTTGCGTGTGCGTTCGAACGCAATAAGTTTTTGGCGCCGTTGCCGTGGACTTAGATTTTAATTATTTATCTATATTAGACTTTTTCTTTTTATTTATTTAAGTTTTGTATATATTTTATTTTCTTTTATAGATTTTTTTTTTCCTTTTTTCTTCTACTACTCTTCTTAAAATGACATCTATGGAAAAATATTGGTTGAATGATGAGTACTATTCATATGTTGGTAATTCTTGTCAGTACTTTGGAGGACCCCACCTGTGTATCAACTGCAATTATATTCAAGAGGGCGGGTGGTGCGCACCTACCCAACCTTTTGAATTTTATGTATGTCGTATATGTGGTGGTCAGGATGGCCATTTGAATGGTTGTCCTAAATCTTATTCTCCTTCCCCGAGCCCCTATTATTATTCTTCTGTTGTTTGTGATGTTGGTAGGGGTAATGAAGTGGAGGATGTGAATCATGAGGCTCATCTCATTAATATGCTGAAGCAAATACTGGATAGGCAAGAAGAATTGAGGAAAGACGCAATCAAATTAAGGAAAGACACAGAGAGGATAGGTTCCAAACTCACAGAGATACAAACTATGGATGAAACTTGTATTGATCAGCAAGTTACGATCTTAAACAATACCCAAGATGAACCCCTAGTAGAAGAAGAAAGTGAGTCCCTACTTGGAGAAAGTTGTGAGGAAGCAGACATAGTGAGCCAATATTGGCTAAGAAAACAAGAGGAAAAAGTTAAATTTCATGAGTTTCTCCGTGATAATCTTACATACATGACGACACAGCTGATAGAAGGAAGAGTTGAGCTCAGACAAGAGATAGACCAATTTGGCTCAGATATTCATGACTTGGAGGATCACTTGAAGAAAATGGTTGAGGCGTCTGATGCCCAATCACCAATTATTGTGGATACTAGTCAATTAGTGAAGCATAAAGAGGAATTCGAACCATTCAACTATAATTTATTCATTACTGCGGATTTTGAGGAGGTACACAAAAGTGAGCATGTCGTAAATAATGCAAGTTTAGAGTTGGGACGCATTGGACCTCATTCGACTCATTTTTCTACCTTGTGTTTAGATGATGACATGAAAATTGATTCATCTGAACTGGTGGAGAAGTGTGTAGATGAGGAACAAGGCCCTTACATTCTAAAGTTTGCCACACCAAAAACACAAAATGACATTCCTCACTTAAGGGCCAGGAAGTGCAAGATGTGACATCCTTTGCTTGGTCCCTTTATCTTTATACCACCGCCCCTTGAGCGGAGCATAAAGTTTGATGCAAAGTTAGGGGAGCAATTCATAAGTTCTAAATGGAAAGAAAAGTTTTGTAGTGATGGCGTCGTGCCACGATGTTAAATCAGGCGCTTGTTGGGAGGCAACCCAACTGGTAGTGTAGCTTCTTATTTTTTTTAGTGTCACGTATTTGTTTTGTTTATTTTGCAGGTTTGGGGAAGTCTGAGTACCCAAATTTGAAAGCTAAGTAGCATGTTTTAAGCTTAAGTGTGGGGTCGTTCGCCCATTTAATCAAAATTGAAGAAACATGCTGTCAGCTAGGCCCTAGTGGGCCTCAGGGAGTATTTCTTACCCTTGTTCTTTATCTTTTACTTTAAATTGCTTTGGAGACAAAACATGATTTTAAGTGTGGGGTGGAGATTTTTCCGATAACTATGAATTTTAGGGTGTGTATGCCATAGGAGTTTATTTTATTTGAAATATATATATATATATATATATATATATATATATACAAAAATATTTTTTTAGTTTTTTTAGAGGCATATCTCATTCACCCCTTGATTTTTCTTTTCGGTTCTTTTCCAAGGGGGTGCCCTTTGAACCGGGTAGTTTTTATTTTTTAGGAGTAGTTTTTAAATTTTTTTAGTCATAGATAGAGAAATTTTCTCGATGATGGATGGATGACGACCATGTTGAGATAAAATTAGTCATAGGAAGGAGAAAAATTAGAAACCATAGCCTTTTGAATGCTAGGTGCTTCGCCTAAGTATACACTAGACGTCATGGATAATTCACTCAAAAAAGCATAAAAAGTAGGAAACTTTATTTAGATACACATAAGCTCTTTAACTTGACTCAAAAAAACCTAGAGATTGGCTTAATAATGTTAATTCATTCAATTTGATTGTGTTGTGAATATGAAGTCTTAGGAAGCCAGTTTTGAACCATTGTGCCATGTGTGGTGAGTGTTTGTTGCGTTTCTTGCATATCTTGATATCTAGAACTTGCCCCGTGTGTGTATGAAATGAAACATAGAGTTGACTTGTGGGATATGATCAAGGCATTTCTTTGTAAGCCACTTCTTTTTGACTATTGTTTGTGCCACCCTTTATATTATTCTTATTTAAGCCCCTTTTGCCTTAAGCCTATTTCTTTGACTAGCCGCATGCTTAGCCTATCCCCTTTATTTGATTACCCTGTATTAATTTGTCCAAAGAGTCCCTAATTCACTTTGTAGTTGAAAGACTTAAAGGAAGAAGGGAACAAAATAGAAAAGGTAAAAAGATAGAGGGAGGTTGTTGTGGTAAGAATAAGAATTAGATGTGGTGCCCTTATGAAAAATAATTTGTATATTGGTACTAAGGAGGGAAAAAAAAAACAAGTTTAGAAAAATCTCCTTGATACCAATAAGTGAATGAAGGTTAAGGGCAATAAACCAAAAGAAAAAGGGGGAGTTTGAAAGGAAACATGAACATAAGTTGAAGTTGAGGTGATAAAAGGAAAAGATTGAAAAAGTTTAAAGTTAGTGTCTTAAAGTGCATAGGGAGAGTAGTCACTATTGGCCAAAGTGTTCCTACCCGTCCCTTAGCCGATATTACAACCCATGAAAGTCCTTTTGATCCTACAATTTTGATGCTTTGTTAATAGATTATTACACTAAGGGCAAGCTTATGGTATGTCTTGTATGCATGGAACTTTCTTTGTGAGAGTGAACAAATTTCTTATCTATATACCTCAATTCGAAATGTATGTATGATGTTAGCAAGGGGCATCTCTCTTAAATGTGAGGGCACAAAATGGCGACACTTTGGTGTACTAATCATGGTTATATTCACACATGATCATGTTGGACTTATTTTTCATGAAGAGTCAGTTTTAGAGGTTGTGTGGATTCAATGAAGGGTCTGTAAAAATATGATTGATGTATGCATGTTGAGTGGATTATGGGTCATGATTAAACTGTCTAGTTAACTTGGGTGTGCGTAGACCTGTTCAATTGATATCTTAAGATGTGAAATTTTATAGGGTGTGTAGTAATTTGTTCGAGGACAAACAAAGGTTTAAGTGTAGGGTGGTGATCTTGGGCGTATTTATACGCCCGCTTGCCTTATTTACCCATATTTTAGCCTTGTTTAGAGGGAAAAAGTCATGTATGTCCTTATGATTATTTGCATTTTCATGGTGGTGAGCTAATATATGTGATTAGATGCTTTTCAAGGAGAATGTGGAGAAAAACAACCCATGAGAGCTAAAATGGAAAGCATAAAAGCATTGGAAAGGAGTTAGCAACGTTCCGTGAGAAAAAGAGAGAAAAAGAGAGCAAAAGAAAAAAATTTGGGTTGTGGCGTATTGCTGGCACGCCACCCCAGCCCCCAAACTACTGAGGGGTGTGGCTGCCACATCGGTGGTGCGTCGCCCCAGCCCCAAACCCGAAAATTTTTCAACTTTTTTCTACTCCAAATCCAAGTAAGAAAAGGGGTTATTTCCTCCTACTCCCAGAACTACATGCCACCATAGTACTATTTAACCCCTCAGTGGGCCTCAATTTAGTGACCACGCCATGTAACGACCGGATCCATGGTTATTTTAGAAATTGTGATATTGTAAATTTTGGGAGCGATTAAAAATACGTGTAAAGTTAAGTGAGGTGACGTGACAAAAATAAATTTTGAATTTTGAAATTCGTCTAGGATGATGTCAATCTACTATAGCGGAAATTATTTCTCTATAGCGTTGCTGCTTTCGTGATCAGCCATCCACTATAGCAGTGCGGCAGAAATCAATAGCTCAGTACACAATTTTAATAAAAGAACTTCTCCTCCTCAATTGGAAAGATACGAGGGTTACTCTAAAAACCCTCCTAGAATTCTCCAAGGCTTGGGAGCCATGGGGAGGAAAGATTCCAGTGGAAGGGACATGAAACCACGGATTCAGGCTTGTCAATCTCCATGGAATGCCTTTACGGAGCAAAAAAATACGTTGTGAAGCTGCTTGGCATCATGGTAGGATAGGTTTTCTTAACCTTAAGTAGATATTAACCTATTTTCATTTCATATTATTGTATAGACAGAATAGAGAAACCATGCCTAGGCCTTCGGGCACGGAGTCTGGAGGATTATTGTGTTTAGATTGGTTTGAACTGGAAAATGATTGAGTTGGGATAAGGTGTGACCATATTTCGAGTTGTCTGTGATTTTTATGTGTTGTATGATGATATAATCCAGGGTCTAGAGTATTGGGAAGATTCGGATGTTACACCCCAGAATTCAGACTAGCATTTAAAACCCAGAACTTAGGAAAACTCAACTAAATTTCATCTACCAATCAAGCCCCACGAGCTGACCCACGAGCGTCGTGGATGCGATGTCCCATCGGGGTCCTCGTAGAAGGGCCCAGTGTCTCTGTGCAGCAGACTTAGCCATACAAAAGTCCCCACGAGCATCGAAAGCCCGATGGGCCATGGGACAACCCATGGGAAACCACTAGTGCCCCATCCCAGCCTCCTCTGTCCCGACTGGCAGTCACCACAGCCGTCGTGGATGCGACGGGCCATGGGAACCCGTCGTGGGGATTCCCAGAGCACCAGACCCAACTTTTCCTTTTTGATGCACGGTCCTACAGGCCATCACAGGTCCGACGCCCATCGGGTAGCCCGTTTGGCGAAGGAAATTCTTCAATTTTTGTTTTTAAGTTGGGGGAATTTCGGTCTTTTCCTAGTCCTTTTAACTCTGACCCTAAGTTGTTTTGGGGGTAATTAAAGGTTTTTTTAAGTTTTTTCCCTCATTACTCCTAAACTAATCGACACTTAGATATTTCTAAAAGAAAAAGGAGCGTTTTCTCTTAAGAACAAGCATGGGGGTTTTCTTCAAGTTCAGCCCCAAATCCAAAGGTTCCTCCATAGAATATTCTTACTGGTACGTGGGATTTCATCAGTGGGTTCCTCTCACCCATTGTATCCCTAAACTCAGTCTAGTTCTCTAGTTTTCAAGTAGTTCTTTAGACCTAGGGTTTCTGAATTATATGTAATTGGTGTATTTCACTATCCATGATGATATGTATGATTCCTCATATGTTCTTGGAAACCCAGGATAGTTATCTACTCAGATTTCTTATAGCCATTTAATGTGTAATTTCATTACCTTCAGTTCATGCATGCTAAACAGATATTGTAATCAGTTATGCTTCAGAATCAAAATGCTATCAGTTTTCAGTGTTATTATATTGCATTCTCATATGATTATCAGTATTTGACCTATCCAGTACTTCAGTTGCATTCATTGCTTATACATTCAGTTGGGAGTAGGCTTAGTATCGAGCGAACGAAGGGATGAAGGCTGTGCTATCACATTAGGCTGAGACATTTAGTAGCAGTCCCTAAGTCCCTAAACTACGGTGCCACCGTAGGTATGGAAGAGGTCAGCTATCAACTTTAGGTTGGTCACCCTTGTCCCTTGTGGACATCAGTTTAGTGGATCCACGTCAGACGTGTCATATCCTTTATACCTTGGCAAGGTATATTGGGCCCTTTTCGATAGAGATCATACGTTGAACTCTATGTTTAGCTCACATGTTACATGTCGGTTAATAGTATCTCCCACATTCAGACTCTGTATTTCATTGACCTCGATTAAGTTATTCAGCTCAGTTCAACATGTTATAGTATTCATGTTATTTACTTGGTCATTACATTCAGCTTATCTCTCAGTTCATGTTTCAGCATATGTTTTAATATTCAGTCTTTATGATATACAACTTTGCATATATCCCACATGCTCAGTACATTCGAAGTACTGATGCATACTTTTGTGCTACATATTACCATGGTATAGGTTCAGGCGTTTAGCATCCAGACCGCATTTAGTGCGATTTCCAGTCCTTTCTCGACAGCTCAGTGGTGAGTCCTCATAGGCCAAGAATGACAGTTATGCCTATTCATTTCAGTATTTTATTTTAGTTTCAGACTTTTAGAGTTAGCTGGGGGCTTGTCCCAGCAACTCAGTTCAGTTAGAGGCTTTCAGACATTGAACTAGAATCAACTTTGGAGTTATTTGTTTTACTTTCAGACTCATTATATACTTTATATATTCCGTTATGCTTGGATTGCTTTCCAATTTATATACTTAATTCAGTTCAGTTTTCTGCTCAGACTATGTTTTATCAGAAGTTGTCTAGATATGCCAGACCGTGGGTTCACATGGGGTCACTTGTGACACTAAGTACCGTGTTACATCCAGGGTTATCCTCAGGGCATGACAAACTTGGTATCAGATCATCAGGTTCAAGTGTCCTAGGGGTCTGAAAGCCACGTCAATTTGAGTCTTCTTCATGGGTGTGAAGCGCGCCACACTTATGGGGGAGAAACTATGAGACGTCAGTAGGAAAAAACTTCACTTTATTCTTTTCCATCTCATGCTATAGATAATGAACTCTATTTAATCTCCTTCTAACTCATGCTCTACATATTTCAGTGAAAATGCCTCCCAGAAGAGCCAACGCAAAAAACCAGCAGGCACCAGTAGATCTAGTATACCCTCTGAATAAGAAAGTCACTCATGCCGAATTAAAGGTTGATCTATGCCAATAACATGCGACCCCGGTTCACAGAAGAATCACCTTTTCACTTAAGCACACTAACCCGGCCCTTCAAGGACCAACTATATGCCCCTCTTAGGAACCCAACATGTGAAGAAAAATAAGTAACAATTAGACCCGTAACAGTATAATTTCAGACTCTTAGTCTTCCTTCTAAGCTTATCAACCACATGGAACAGGTTCAAAAACCCAACTTAAACAATGAGCCAGTAACAATAGCATATACCCTTTTTATCCTTCCCTGACTGACTAAGGATCCCTATACCAACACCTAGTGTTAACATGAAATGTCCAATTCACACCAGGACCAACCTCACAATTAAGTTTAACAACCCTTCCTCTCAAGAACCAACCTACACAATCACAAATTTAGCAATCACCCGGCCTCTCATGGACCATATGCAATAATAACAATTCAAGAATACAACCCGGTCACTCATGAAACCATTGAAAGAATGCAATCAATGCAAGTAAATCAAAATTCGTACCAGGGGTGGTACCCGAGCCAATCGAATATGTATCCCGTACCAAGCGTGGTACCCGAGCCAACCGAATATGTATCCCATACCAAGCGTGGTACTTGAGCCAACCAATATGTAACATATACCAGGTGTGATACCCGAGCCAACTGAATGCCACACAAATTCAAAAATCAACAATAATGAATAAAATCATACTTGTAAACCAACAAGCAATAAACCAAGTTCATTTCACAAGACGGATAACCGGATAATTAGACATTCATTATCTTATCCTCTAAGTATGCAAACTCACATAATACTAAGCGATAGTACATGAACACATATTGCATATTGGGGAAAATAATAACCATCACCTACCCCAACCCCAGGTACATAACTCAATCTTGAATTCTGTCCGAAGACTAAATTACCGTTCAACCCCTTTTGACACATAGCTGATAGCTACATCAATTCCGGACTACTCCTAAGACAGATACAACATGAGGAAGACCTCCCCTAATCTTGATAATTCGACCATTTTTGTTATTCTACTCTTTTATACCAAATCATTTTTGAAGACTCCTTTCTTACTAGTCATTTAACTACCCAAAACATTTTAAGTTTCCTAAACCTTTCCGGCAATCTAGTCCCTGAATTTTATCATCATACAACACATAATAATCATAAACAACCCAGAATATGATATCACATTATCCCCACTCAACCATTTTCTAGTTCAAACCAATCCAAGCACAACAATCCTTCAGACTCTGTGTCCAAAGGCCTAAGCATGAATTCTCCTTTCCGTCTATACAATAAATATGAAATGAAAACAGGTCAAATTTACTCAATGGAAAGAACCTAGCCTACCTGGACACCAAGCAGCTGCACGATGTATTTTCTGGCTCCGTAAAGGCGTTCCCTGATGATTGACAATCCTGAATTCGTGGTTTCTTGTCCTTTTAGCCGAAATCCCTCCTCCTCATGGCTCCCAAACTCCGGAGCAGCCTAGGAGGATTTTTGGAGTAACCCTCGTCTGTTTTTTAGGCTGAAGGGGAGAGAATGAAATTATAAACCCATTTTTGGGTTTTTTGGTCGCGTCCTTCTGCTATAGCGGCACCGTCGTACCGAAAGTCGCCCGCTACAGTGGGTTGACTGCCTTTGACTTTTGCTATAGCGAGAATTTCTCCTCTATAGCGGTCATCGCCTTAGCGCAGTGTCAACCGCTATAGCGGTTGACATGGAACAAAACCTCAGAAAATCCCCCAAAATGACTCACTTCACAACACACTTCAAATCTTGACATTCTGAACTAACCCTTTTACGTCAACTTTGATATCGAGAGTTCAACTCACCCGAATTCACTTCCAAAAAATTCTACGGACTCTTTAATGTCTTAGCTAATAGAAAATCTAGCTCAAACCTAGATATTTTACCCAATCCCTTTCCAAATTTCCCTAGACATTACCTTGCTCAGAATTCATTCGAGACTAGCCTAGCCCAAAAATTTTAACTCCCCAATTCGGAAGTTTTTCTAACCCGCTCTTCGCACAAATAGCTCACCTATAATGAGGTGCCTTTTAAGTAACGACTGAACAGGTTGTTACAATTAGTTAGCTTAGTGGTGGTAGAATATGGTCATTAGTCCCATTAGTTTTTGGTAACTCTTATAACCTCTAATTCATTATTCTACCCCATTATACCTTAGCATGTACCTTATGTAACCTCTTACCCATTCATTCACTTACTTACTACCCCACATTCTTCCTATTGATTACAAGGAAGAATTCTTCACCTAAAATTAAGTGTTGGTCTTGCATTATATTGTGTACAAGAAAACATAGTAAAAAAAGAAGATGAAATATGTGAAGTATGGGAAATATTGTAGTATGTAGCTAGTGAAGTGAGAATAGTGAAAGAGAAAGTTGAGACAAAGAATATTTTCTAAGTCTTCAACTATATTCACTATACAAAAGAGAGTAATTATGTGTTGAAGGAAGGTGTTCTAATGGTGGAGCTTTAGACTCTTCAACTAATCCGGAGTTGTTTGAGTTGTATGACATTGTTAGGCTGTTGTATCCTGGAGGAGACAAGTCAAGAGTGATACTGCTTGATCGGTGTAGATTATGTCATAGTGGGCTTGAATTTCCTTAAAGAGAGCGAGATATTCGCGCCTCAGCCTAAATATACTTTTATTCATTTTTGTTCATTTTATTTCAACTGTAAATTATTATAATTTGTGGTATATTACACCAACAAATGTGATAGTATTTTTTCACTTTGGCAACCTTCAAATAATAAAAGATGTCGTAAATTCTCATATCTGCTGACCGTTGGTCAAAGGCCAACAAAATTACATGAATCATTTTGACTTCTTAAAAGATCTGAAAATGTTAATAAACTACTAAATTCAATAGCATGTTTGGCAACAAAATTATATGTTTTTTCTTTTATATTAGTAACGTCACTAAATATTTTCTATTCACTAAAAAGATTGTTTTTTTCTCTTTTGTATCACAAAACTCACTTATTTTTTGCTATTTTATTTGAAAGGTTACTCAAGATGAAAACTGATATACATATTTGGATAATTTTAATGATGGGGCACTTTACTATTTTAGGAAAAAAATATTAAACCCAACTCATTTTAACCAAAAACCTCTTATTTTACCTAGCATCTGATACACTTAAAATTACACCTCTTAAATGAAGTAAGGTGATCGTTGTCAGATATAGTAACTCAACTAGGTTGGGACTGAAGCCTACAGAGAATACTACTAAAAATTAAAATTTAGTAACGGAGAAATTATGTAGCTAAACATCAAAATCTGTCGTCAATCCTATTTAGCGATGAATTCCTACTATTAACTACGAGAAAATTAGTGACAAATTAGCGACGAAATTTGAAGCTAATTCTAGTTTATTTGTGGTGGAATAGGCGTGAAAAGGTTAGCGAATAGATGAATATTTGACTGGAGATCTTTATTTCTATTCTATAAAGGTTGTGATATTTTTTAAACTATTAAAGACTACTATTTTAATGATTTGTAAAACAATTAGAATAAAGAACCTAGGTTATGTCCCCATTAACAGAATGTTATGTCGTAGTTACACGTATCACAACTCTAACATATTTGAAACTACTGTTTTTCATAGAGAGAGAAAGACTCACCTCTCTCTTGTGTTCACCACTTAACGACATCCACCAACCAACCGAAATATGACCCAATCCCCACTTCCTAACAAGGACCCCCAGGCGAGCATCCCCCCAAAGCCTCCAGATGCTGAAAATTGCCAAATGGAGGGAGATACTCCAATAAAGCCTTTGTATACGGAGATTCTAAAAGGACAAAGTCTACTCACTAATGTAACCATTCTCTTCGACTTCACCGAAGATCCAAAGGACACGGTGAACATTGAGGAAGACATTATCTCCCTTTCCTTGGAGGATAAGCAAAGATTATACTCACCATGGAAGTTCTCTGTCATAATTAAAATACTAGGAAGAAAGTTCAAATCACCAGTACTTGAAATCAAAACTAACTGATCTTTGGAAGCTCCAAGAGGCCCTTATCCCAATAGATCCGGGGCAGGACTATTACACAGTCAAATTCAACTCCGTTGAAAGTCAAATGAGAGTCTTACAGGAGGGACCTTGGTTCGTAGCAGGGCACTTTCTATCCGTGAAAAGATGGGAGCCCAACTTCGCACCCAATCAGTCCCCGATACAATCCACAACCATCTGGCTATGATTACCACAACTCCCAACAGAATTCTACGACAAAATCATACTAGAAAAAATTGGGAGAAGGATCTGGAAGCTATTAAAAATTGATTCGTGCACATCCTCTACCCTTTGGAGAAGATACGCCAGAATTTGTGTTCAAATTCCTCTGGACACACCAGTTAAAACTCTCATCAAAATTGGTAGCCACACCCAATCGATCTGCTACGAGGGGGAAAGAGTCCTTTGTAATGGATGTGGAAGGATTGGTCATACACTGGAAAGTTGTCCGTATAGAACCACTCAGAAACCTAGTGAAACAAATGCTCAGGAAGAACCTCCGACTAGACCAGAGGAGGAATGTCAAACAGTTTTCTTCCCAAGGAGGAAAAAGCCCCCCCCTACTAGAGAGGAACAATCCCAAGGAACCATCACGTAAAACCAATCACAACATCAAAGTCAAGATTTTTTATGCGACCTCATGTAAGTTTTTTGAAACAAAAAATTTCATCTATGGCCGATCAGAGAGTAATGCTCTGACCATCGATGGGAATTCCAGGCTCGGCAAAGACTCTGTGGAGGATACCCATGGAATCGGGCCTGCAAAACCCAAAGGATCTAGGCCCACAAATGTTAATCTCAGGAATAGGGACTCAAAAAAGAGGGCGTTAACAGACACCTATGGAGAATCCAATTCTCCCCAAGAATTGGGCCAAAATAAAACTAGCCCATCTATTAATACAACCCAAGCCCCGCATCCCCTGCCAACAATGCAGAGAGGACTTAGACCACGGATGGTAGGCCCACTAACATCAGTCCTACTAATATAAAAGATTATGTCTCAAAAAAAGAAAATTCCTCTAAATCTCACTCTCTCTCTTCTGTCTCAAGAAATCAAACGTTGTCTATCTTCCCCAAAGATTTGCCGGCTACTGGAAATCAAGCTTTTAATACTCTGATTGACATGCTTGAGAGTGTCACTTCCAAAAAGCCATCATTTACGGCTACTACTAGCCCCAATGATCAACAAAAGGGATCACACTCCACTTTCACTACCCATACTCCTTCTCTTGAGACTAACCCCTCTCATACCTTCTATGGAACGAAGAACAGCAATGAGCTCACCAAATGCTCTAAAGATCCCCCTGGACTTCACCACATCCCCACTCCCTGTCACATCCTAAAATAACCCCTAGGCATGACTGACACCCGTTAACACCACCTGACGGGCGAACCAGATATCCATTCACTTACGCAATAATATAAGCACCAAAAATAATAGTGTGCAAGTCCAAACGCATTAATAATAATCAATAAATGAGGAAAATACTCCATCAAAATCCATGATCAATCCATTAATTCGGAGATCACTCAAATACTAATTCTCTAGCCCGAATTCCCACAGTAAAACCATGGAGCATCTAAAAGAGTAACATGAGTTTAACAGTCGGGCATGTAAACCCAAGGAAAGGAATAAATGACTTTAAATAAGAAAAGCTTAAAAAATGGCCTCCACGAATAATATGACGGCTCACCTCATCAATAGAATCCACTCAACCAACTCCTCAGCCACTAGCCTCGTCCACACCAATAGTATCTGCATGGACATGCAAGTAAGGAGTGAGCTATATATAAATATAACCCAGTAAGATCCTCGACTCGCCACTTTAAATACTCCTGGGACAAGTGTTAGAAAATACAAGCGCACCACGAGCACAAAAATATAGGAATTATACCATAACAAAGTATCCAATAAGTTCCAACCAAATCGTTGACCAAGAACTATATATCTCAACACAATTTACACTAATGACTTATTATAAATGGCAATTAAAATAGATAATCAACACCACAAGTTCCCGGCAACATATACAATGCACCAAATATATCAAAGAGCATACACAATACTCGGGGAAGCATACACAATGTCCCATACGAAATAAGGAAGCATACACAATGCATAGAGAAGCATACACAATGCCTCAGGGAAATCAGAAAGCATACACAATGCCCCTACCCCTCCGTACACAATTTTATCATATCACAAACAATTTACAAAGGACCTTAGTATACTTGAGAATAAAATATATTCGCCTATCCTCAAGGACCACCAATTCTGCCAAGCACACGCTCGTCCCAATACACGGACCGGACAGACAAAATATATTTTCAAAACGAATTTGAAAAGCAATCACTCAAAGCTTAGTCTCACTTACCTTGCTTATGACAAGTTCCTCAACTTTGCGTCGGATAGAACACCAACCAAACATCCTCCAATGGCCTCAATCTATGCAAGAATATTAATTAATGATATCAATTACGCTAGTTGGGGTCAAGTTTCAATATTCTGAACTTTCAAGCTTTAGAGCTAAATCTAATATCTTACACCTTAAACCATGAATTAAAATGGAAGAATTATTTTAACCTCACTGTCCAAATAGTCAACCCACGTAACCAATTTAATGTCAAACACAGTACTCTTAGACTTGGTAATGAAAACAGACGGAACAGAGGCTTCAGCAAACAAACTAAAATTCTGAAATATTGGTTTCAAATACACTAATTTGTCCACTAATTAAACCCACTGCCCTATTCTTAAATGATTTACCATCACTCATCATTACTTAATCATATACTCACTCATCATTATCTAATCATCGTAGTGAAAGAGCAGAGGAATGATTTCTTTCTTTTTTTTTCCTTTTATTCCGCAACAGCCAGCAGACTCAAAAGTCTCACACTACCCATCCAATTTCATTAACTACCAAATCATTGTTAAATAAAGTTTTGTCCCTCAATTATTAGCTAATAACAAGGGTAGGGGTTAAGATCACTTTCCATGAATTTCCTGCATCAAATCTATATATATTTGTACCACTGTAAAGAAAGTTTGATGTCAATACCTGCAACTTATCACCCGAAACAGTGGTAACAAAGATTCAGCTATTGCCGTCTATGAACTCTCCCCAAAATTTTCTCGTACGCTAGCTCTCTTGTTTTCATCCAAAAGTAATAGAACCAATTGCCCTAGAACTCTATTCCTCCAATTTTAAAATGTGACAGACCAAACAATAGAAAATAGGCTTGGCCCACCTCTTTTAATTCTCTTTATTTATTTTTTAATATGTATCTTGGGTTAAAATTACCAATTAACCCTTAATTAAAAAAAGGGTTATTACATTCTCCCCCACTTAAAATAACGTTCGTCCTCGAACTGATCAAGAATCATACCTGAAGTATTAAATAAGTGAGAATATCTAACTCACATGTCCACTTCTAACTCCCAAGTAGTCTCTTCGGTTGGATGATTGCGACATAAAACTTTGACTAAAGCTACCTTCTTTGACCTTAATTGTCGCACTTCCCTATCAAGAACGGATAACGGACCTCTCTCATAAGTCAAATTCTCATCAAGCTCCACATCCTCTGGCTGGATCTTATGACTATCCTCATGAACATATCGTCTAAGCATGGACACGTCAAACACAGGGTGAACTGCAGACAAATGTAGTCGGAATAGGTGTTTCAGGGGAAAACGTGTGAGAGAGTTGGGTGTTCTTGGGATTTGATTAGGAAGAGGAATTTGGGTTGAAGGAATTTTTCTTGGTTCAGAGAAGGAGAAGAAAAACGCAACCGTTTCTATTGAAATTGGAATGGTTGTCTTTTTTATTTGGGATATTGAGGTTGCTCGGGTGGGATCGGGTTAGGATTAAGGGTCGGACCGGGTCAGAACAAAATATAAAAGAAAAAAAGAATGAAAAAGTAGACTTACCTGGCTGGTGGCTCCTGTGATGGTCCATCACGGCTTTGACACCTCGTCACAGGGCCCGTCACGCTTAAACAGTGGAGATTTATGAGCTCATCTTGGTGACGGTTTGGGTGACGATCCGTCAAGGAGCTGACGAGTCTTCATCTGAGCCATCACCTCTAACCAGTGATGCTGTATTTTGATAGCACATTTGATGACTATTGTGACGGGTCGTCACACACTTAGTGGTCCGTCACAGAACCCGTCACTCTTAAACAAAACCCAACAGGGTTTTTATTATTTTTTTTATTTTTTTTATGACGATTTAAGTGATGACTCGTCACCACTGTGAAGACCCACCAGATGGACCCATCACCCCTAAATAGACCACCTCCTTTACTCCTACCACTTATTTTCCTGCACACTCAGCAAATAAGTTAACACATTCCAACAAAACAACTACTATATGGTACTAATACAACAACAAACTATGGGTTGCCTCCCATATAGCTCCTGATTTAACGTCGCGGTACGATGCGGGTATCTTGATTACTCAGACTTCATCAAGATACACAACAGACAAGATATTTACCTCCTCCGGGAGGCTGATATATTGCTTCACTCTCTGGATGTTAGCTTTGAAACGTTCTCATTCCTTGTTTTCAAGTTCCACAACTCCGGATGGGAACACTTGACTTACTTTGAACGGTCCGGACCATTTAGACTTGAGCTTTCTGTGGAAGAGTTTGAACCTAGAGTTGAACAACAACACCAAGTCCCTAATTTTGAACTCCCTCTTCTCAATCCTCCAGTCATGGTATAACTTCATTCGCTCTTTGTAGAGAGCGTATCTCTCGTAAGCTCGCAACAAATATTCATCCATCTCATGCAACTATTCCAACCTTAATTTCGATGCGTCTTTCCAACTAAGGTTTAACTTCTTGAGCGCCCAAAGAGCTTTGTGCTCAAGCTCCACGGGTAAGTGACAAGCTTTACCAAAAACAAGTTGGTATGGAGACATACCTATTGGTGTTTTGAACGTTGTTCGGTATGCCCAGAGTGCATCATCCAGCTTTCTTGCCCAATCTCGCTGATTCACATTTTGCAGACTTTGCCAATATTTCCTTGATTTCACAGTTTGACACTTCAAGTTGTCCACTCGTTTAGGGGTGATAAGGAGTGGCCACTTTATGTTGCTTTACACCGTACTTAGCAAGAGCAGCACGGAACACCTTATTGCAAAAGTGTGACCCTCCATCACTTATAATTGTGCGTGGAGTGCCAAACCAAGCAAAGATGTTTCTCTTCAAGAAAGTCACCACACTATTTCCTTTATTATCGGCCAAAGCGACCGCTTTTATCCACTTCGAAACATAATCAACCGCTACCAAGATGTAATGGTTACCATAAGAACTGTCAAACGGGCCCATAAAATCTATGCCCCATACGTCGAACAGTTCAACCTCCAGGATTGTGGACATTGGCCACTTTTGCCTACGAGATATTACTCCTCATCGTTAACATTGATCACAAGATCTAGCAAATTCATGTGCATCTTTATGAATCGTCGGCCTGTAATACCCACACTATAGAATTTTCTGGGCAGTTCATCACATGTATGATGACCTCCGACTGGAGATGAATAGAAAGCTTGCAAGATGCTTTTCATTTCCACCTCTGGTACACACCTCCTGATTATACTGTCAGCATACAGCCGGAAGAGATAAGGCTCATCCCAGTAATACTTACTTACATCATGGAGGAATTTCTTCCTCTAGTGGAAATTTAGCTCTTCCGGCATCATATCACTTACCAAATAATTTGCAAAATCAGTATACCATGGCCCCATATCAAGTCATGAAGTAGCCAACACATGCTCATCCGGAAATGTATCATCAATTTCAAGCTCATCAACCCCTTTCTCTTCATTCTCAAGCCTAGAAAGATGATCCGCCACTTGGTTCTCATACCCCTTCCGGCCTTTGACTTCAAAGTCAAATTCCTACAACAATAATACACATCGGATTAGTCGAGGCTTTACATCCTTCTTTGCTATTAAATACCTCAAAGCCGCATGGTCAGTGTGCACCACTACTCTTGTTCCAAGTAAATATGCTCTGCATTTCTCAAAGGCGTACACAACTTCTAGTAGCTCTTGCTCTGTCACCGTGTAGTTATTTTGAGCCCCATTCAATGCCTTACTAGCATAAAAATAGGGTGAAAAGTTTGTCTCTTTTCTTGCCCAGGACCGCTCCAAGCACAACACCGCTTGCATCACATATTATCTCGAATGGTTTGGACCAATCCAGAGCAACTATAATAGGCGCAACCACCAATTTCTCTTTCAGGCACTCAAATGCCTTCAAATAATCTTTGTCGAACACAAACTGTCTCCTTCTCTAGCAACTTACACAGTGGGCTAGCGATCTTGGAGAAGTCTTTAATAAATCTTCTATAGAAGCCAGCATGACCAAGGAAGCTCCTAACACCCTTTACTGAGATGGGTGGGAGTAGTTTCTCAATAACTTCGATCTTAGCTCTATCCACCTCAAGACCTCTCACAGATATCTTGTGTCCCAACATAATTCCTTCTTTAACCATAAAATGGCATTTCTCCCAGTTGAGAACAAGATTAGACTCTTCACACCTTTGCAATGCTTGACCCAAATTAGCCTAGCAATCTTCAAAAGCATCACCAACCATATAAAAGTCATCCATGAAGACTTCCAATGTGTCCTCAACCATATCGGAAAAGATCGACATCATGCATCTCTGAAATGTTGCAGGAGCGTTACACAATCCAAAAGGCATGCGTTTGAAGGCAAAAGTTCCATAGGGGTAGGTGAAAGTGGTTTTATCCTGATCTTTCGGTGCAATGGATATTTGGTTGTATCCCGAATATCCATCCAACAAGAAATACCACCCCTTGCCCTCCATTCTATCAAATATCTGATCTATAAAGGGCATGGGGAAGTGATCTCGCAGTGTCCCAGAGTTAAGCTTCCGGTTATCCATACAGACTCGCCACCCTGTGACTTGTCTTAATGGGATCAACTTATTTTTTTCATTTGCCACCACAGTCATCCCTCCTTTTTGGGGACACATTGAACCTGGCTTACCCATTTGCTGTCAGAAATTGGGTACACCACTCCAGCATCGAGCCATTTAATTATTTCCTTCTTCACCAATTCTTGCATCAGCAGATTCAACCTTCGCTGATGCTCAGTGGTTGCTGTACAATCATCTTCCAACTGTATTTTATGAGTACAAATACTTGGTGGGATGCCAATGATATCCGTAATGGCCCAGCCAATACCTCTCTTGTACCTCCACAATATGGACAATAAGGCTTCAACCTTTCCTTCTATAAGATTTGATACAATGATCACAGGCAATGTGTTATTGCCACCCAAAAATGCATACCTCAGATGGCCCGGCAATTCTTTCAACTCTAACACCGGCACCTCTTCAATAGATGGCTTTACAGAAGGTGTTGGCCGGTTCTTCAAGTCAAGATCCAATTTCTTTGGGGCGTAGGAATTTGACCCCACTCCTACCAAAGAATTTAAAATCTCCTCATAATCTTTGATATCATCACCATCGAAGTTCATCATGACTGCTACCAAAGTCTCTACAACAAATCTTTCCTCAACAGATACTACCATATCAGAATCAACAACTACATCAATAACCAAAATGACACTCATGTCCCTCGGTTGTTTCATTGATTTGCACACGTTGAATTTCACTGTGTCATTGTTCAACCTGAAAGTTAGCTCGTTGCTCTCCATATCCACCAATACTCTTCCAGTTGCTAAGAAGGGTCATCCTAGAATAATGGGTACCTCAAAGTCTACCTCGCAATCCAAGATTACAAAGTCTGCCAGAAATATGAACTTCCCCACCTTTACAAGCATGTCATATAAAATACTCACCGGTCGCTTAACCGATCTATCAGCTATCAGTAGCCCCATAGTAGTCGGTTTAGGGGCTCCCAAGCCCGACTGCCGATAAATAGCTAGCAGTATCAGGTTTATGCTAGCTCCCAAGTCGCAAAGTGATTTTGCAAAATTAAACTCCCTGATGGTGCAAGGAATAGTGAAGGCACCCATGTCTTCTTTCTTTTGGACTAGTGACCTTGATGAGATGGCGTTGTAGTGGTGGAGGTTGTCTTCCGGCTCGAAACTGACTGACCTCTTCTTAGTGATCAAGTCCTTCATGAACTTGGCATAACCGGGCATTTTCTCAAGTGCATCCACTATAGGGATATTTACAAAAATCTGCCTGAGCATAGATATAAACTTGTGGAATTTCCCATCTTCCACCTTCTTCTTAATCGTATAAGGGAAAGGAGGAGGAAGCTTTTGTAATTGCCTTGGAAGTTTTTCAACTTCCTTACCTTTCTCCGCAAGCACTTGATTAGCATCCTCTACCATAGTGGGTTTTTAGGTACACCCACATTCTCATCATCTACTAACTCATCTTCATCAGCAACATCACCTTTCTGAGTCTGAATTATCGGATGTGATTCTGATAGTGTTTTAGCACTTCTCGTTGTGATCGCCATACAACTCCCGTCATTTCTTGGGTTTTGTATAGTATCGCTCGGCAAGGTACCAGTCTTCCTTTGATTTAGGGATGCGAGATTTGACTCATTTATTTCTTCAACTGCTTGATCAAGGTGGAATGTAAATCCACCAACTAACTCATTGATGATAATTCAGTCCACATCTCATTTACCTCAGAGTAAGTCGATTCTACCTTCAACAACATATTAGCCATCATATTCCCAATTTCCAGGTGGTACGTACAACCCACCTCTATCAGCTTTATTCTTCCAGTTCTCCTGATCACGATCTCTGTAGCCAGCTTTTTCATAATAATTGTCCTTCTGATAATTCTGAACTTGGTTTCCTTGGCCATTAGCCTGGAAACCCCCCAAATAATTTGCCTCCTCATCAGACTCTGACTTATCTGCTTTACCTTGAGAACCCACAACTTTCACTTTCTCAATACATCCTGACAACAAATGTTTTATCAGTAGGTCCATTTGCGTCTTCAAATGGGCTATGTCTTGGTCCCTTTCTTCCTCTTTTTTGCGTTGCTCCGCTGACATACCAATCGCATAAGTGCTAGAAGATACCTCTGTATCTCGTGTATTCCAGGCTCTATTTATTTTGGTGAGCCGGTCTAGAATAGTTGTGGCCTCAATAAAAGTGAGCCCCATAAATGCTCCACCTGCAGCATTATCAAGTGTCGGCTTGGTAGCCGAATTCAGCGCTCTATAAAAGGTCTGCATCAAAACATTATTTGTCAATTGGTGATCCGGGCATTGAGTCAACTTTTTCTTAAACCTCAGCCAGGTTTCATGTAGGACCTCATGAGGCTGTTGCCTGAAATTGCTAATCTCGTCCCGCAACTGTATCATCCTAGAGGGAGAAAAGAACCTTTTTAGGAAAGCTCCTTTCAACTCACCCCAGGTTGTTATAGAATCTAGAGTTATCTCTATCAACCATAGTGTTTCCTCATCAGACAGAGATAACGGGAACAACCTAAGCCTGATAGCCATCTGACTTACTCTCGGTAGTTTAAACGACTTGCAGACAAAATTCATCAGATACCTGTTGGGGTCATCATCAGCCACACCTCGAAAACCCCCTTTCAGATTCAATAACTGGATCATCATGCTGGTGATGTTAAACTTGGCGCCCGACACTAATGAAGGAAGAACAATGGCACCCGTGGTGCCGACTCCATCTAAATCAAGGTCATCATCATCATACCAAGCAACTTGCCTTAGCTACTGTCGACCTCTACCTCTCTGTTGCCGCCTTTGATTGACGGGGGCGTTATTGTTAGCATTATCTGCCTCTTTAGCATCACCCACCACAGCCTCATCATCAAACCCAACATCATCCTCAATATCATCAACATTCAAGTGTTGTTGGGCCTGCTGAACTGCAGCGAGTCTTGCTGCCTCTTGTTGTTGTGCATTCGTAGTTTGCCTTAAAGTTTTGGCAAGCTCGGGGTCACAGGGTAATATCGGTTCACCCGAGCGTCAGGTACTTGGAATGAACAACTTTGTACCCTATAGAAATCAAAAACAACAAATAAAAGTAAGTCAGGAAAGTATGACTAAGAGTCAACTAAACACACCGGACTTAATGAACAACTGTATTCCCCGGCAATGGCACCAAAATTTGATAACGCCCAAACTATACCTCACTTAAGAAGCGTAAGCGGTCATTGTCAAACATAGAACCCAACAAAGGTTGAGGTCGATTCCACAGGGAATAAGGTAAGAATTAAGTCGTTAGTAACTTAGTTGACTAGTAATCAATAGTTTCCGGTAAATGGGGGGATTTAAAGTAATCAATCTTTGAACAAACTAAATAACAATCAACGAGTTTCACGAGTTAAGGAATGAATATGATAGGTGAACTATGGAAGTGTTCACCATGGTATCGTAACGAGGTCAAGTTAGAGTTTAGTCGGTTCTTTCTGTATGTCTATCATGAAGTGATTGAATTCATGCTTACGTCTAGGCGTTTCTCAACCAAATAGACGCATTTCCTTTCCAATTCTCTCAAACTTGAAAAGATAAAATTACTCATTTCAATCAAAGCATCAAGTAGATTAATCTTTCTAAAGCATTAATCATTAGATGAGAGTTAAGAGTCCCAAATCATCGTTGTTAATCTAATTTACCCGGTTTTAATCTCTTAGTTCAAGAAAATCAAACCTAGGCAAGTTCTAATGTTTGAAACCATTAGAAAATGTTAACCACACAAGATTAACAACGTGAACGACATACGAATTGAACTCAACGTCACCCAGAATCTATATCGTCACTTTTACCATGATTCCCACAACCCTAGTTGTGGGAGATTTAGCCACTCATGCTTGTAAAATGAAAGAAGGAAGTAATAGTATTTATAATAATAAGAAGATTTTCTTAAAATATAAAATTACAACTTCACTTTAAACTTCCGTAGAGTTCAAGCAACAATGGTGAAGATCCCAAAGAAGAAGACAAGAATGTCATTTCTCTCTCTTTGTGTCATTCAAAACTCGCTCAAAAATTGTCTAATAATGTCAGATATCGAATAAATAAAATAACCCTAATACGTGGTATTTATAGAAGACTAGGAAATAAATTTCCAAAAATAGACCCTGAATCCCGCTTCTTGATCTTGACGGTTTGCCTTGACGCCTCGTCAGGATTGTGATGGTTCATCAGCTGAATCATCACCCTTAAATAGTGTGTGTTGATCCACTGCCTCAGCTTGACGGCTTGTGTGATGGCCAGTCACAGGTGTGACGGTTCATCACACCAACCTTCACCATTATCCAGTGGCTCCTTGGTTGTTGCTAGGCTTGTCGGCTTGGCTGATGGTCAGTCACAGGTGTGACAGTTCGTCACACCAACCGTCACCCTTATCCAGTGGCCTCCTTAGCACTCTCTTAACTTGGTGGTTTTCCTGACGACCAGTCACACTTGTGACGGTTCGTCAGGTGAGCCATCATATTTAACAGTAGGGTCATTTTTAGCACTTTTCATCCTCTTCCATATTTATTCACTTTTCCTGCAAATACAGCATAAAAACCCATCAAAACTACAACAGTTTCTTGAAAACTCGCGATTATTCTTTGTTAGAGGAGTTAAATATTCAGTAAAATACCAGCACATCAGTACATCTTTCTGTGTCAGCCTGGTCAGGTGAGTAGCAATAGACGCAAAATCCTTAACAAACCTCCGGTAGTACCCTGCGAGCCCAACAAAACTCCTCACCTCAGTCACAGAACTAGGTCGGGCCCAACTCTTGACTGCCTCGATCTTCTGGGGATCCACCATCACCCCCTGTTCTGACACTACATGCCCTAAGAATGCAACTGAAGTTAACATAAACTCACACTTAGTGAACTTCGCATAAAGCTTCTGGCGTCTCAAGATGTCCAACACAATAAGAAGATGATTAGTATGCTCCTCCCTACTCTTGGAGTAGATCAAAATACCATCGATAAACATAATCATAAAGGAATCAAAATACGACTTAAATACCCCATTCATCAAACTCATGAATGTTGTCGGCACATTGGTCAAACCAAACGACATTACTAGGAACTCGTAATGCCCATACCGAGTCCAAAAAGCAGTCTTAGGAATGTCCTCAGGCCTAATCCTCAACTGATGGTACCCTGACCTCAAGTCAATTTTCAAAAACATGAATGTGCCCTGAAGCTGGTCAAAAAAATCACCAATGCAAGGTAGATAGTACTTATTCCGGATGGTCACCTTGTTCAACTGCCTATAATCTATGCACATCCGCATACTACCATCCTTTTTCTTTACAAACAAAATGGGGGCACCCCAAGGCAATGCACTAGGATGGATAAATCCCTTATCTAGGAGTTCCTGTAGCTGAGTCTTAAGTTCCCTTAACTCTGTCGGAGCCAGGCAATATGGAGGAATAGAAATGGGACAAGAGCCTGGCTCCAGATCAATACAGAAGTCGATATCCCTGTCCGGAGGCATACCAGGAAAATCTGCTGGAAACACCTCTAGAAACTCAGAAACCACCGAAACTTACTCAATATATGGGGACTCCACACTATCATCCTGGAGATGAGCCAAGAAGGCTAGACACCCTCTCCCCACTAGCTTCCTAGCCCGAACGAATGATATGACCTTAACTGGCTTAGGCCTATACACACATTCCCACTCTAGTCTATCCTTACCCAGAATCTCTAGAGCCACAATCTTGGTATTACAGTTTAACACAACATGATAAGGGGACAGCCAGGTCATGCCCAAGATAATATCAAAATCAGCCATATCCAAAATTACAAAGTCTACCCAAATATGCAACCCCACAAACAGAACAGAACAGTCATGATAAACATGAGTCACAATCACAGACTCTCCAACCGGGGTAGAAACATGGATAGAGGAACCAAGGATATCACAAATCAATTCCATACCCAACGCAAAACTCACAAAAACATAAGAATATGTAGAACCAGGGTCAAATAATATCGAAGCCATATTATTGCACATAAGAATGGTACTGTGATCACCGTATTCTGATGTTTCTACATCATTTTCCCTGGAAATGCATAGCAATGAGCCCGATCATCAATCCAGGCAACTTCTCTGGCCACCTGCGCTGCACTCCTGACCGCGCCACCATTCCCTTTGTCGCCTCGGCCTCCTTGAATGTTTCCTCGCCCACCCTGTGGACGACCTCTAGCATTACTGCCTCTACCTACTGGGACCACCACACTAGACTGTTGTTGACCCTTATTACTTATCTGCCTGAGTGGGCACTCCCTCTTAAAGTGGCCTAGATCACCACAATGGAAGCAAACACGGTTAAGTGTAGGCCTGCTAGCTGATGTACAAGATGCTTCCTGGCCTCTAGAAGCTAAAGACTGATTATGAGCTCCCTAACGACCACCTATAGCAGCTGGCAGAGCTGACTGAAAAGGATTGGCTGAGTATACCTGCTGATTATGACCCCTGGAACACGAACCACCATAATTTCCCTCATTCCGGAGCTTCTTAGCTAACGCCTTAGCCTGCCCCACCTGCCTGACTCCCTCAATTTTCTTCACATAATCCACCACATCATTAAAGCCCTTCCCTGAAGAAGTCATATGCACTGACAGTACCTCTAGCTCAGTATTCAAACCTTTCACAAACAACCGAACCCGTTCCACCTCGGAACCCAACATTTGTGTGGCAAATGGAGACAAGACGTGTAACTTAGCCTCCTAAGCAGAGACTGACATGCTACCCTACTCTAAGTTTAAGAACTCATCCTTCTTCCAGTCCCTCAAAGTATGAGGTACATACTTCTCTAAAAACAAAGCGTGGAACTATTCCCAAGTCAGTGGGGGTTGAACAGAAGACCGGCACTCCACATGAGACCTCCACCACTGCTTAGCATCACCCTGCAGCTGAAATGTGACAAACTCAACCCCATGCTTACGTACAATACCCAATTTGTGCAACCTCTCATAGAAATCCAAGATGAACTCATAAGCATCCTCCCTATCAGTACCCTGAAATGTAGAAGGTTTCAGCTTGAGAAACTTGGTCAGCATCTCATGCTCATTCCCTGTCATCACTGGGCCTAGCATTGTCCTGAAGAAGTCATTCATGCCTGAAGCTGCATACATCCTAGGCGTTGTAGTAACCGCTGGCTGAGTATCCAAGGCCTGGTTTGAAAAATCCATGGGTATGGCTCCAGTACCAACCAACCCACTCAAAATATTCCAAGCCTGCTGAAAGGCTTTTGTGTCATAGTAGGGAGGCCTGCACCCCCAACCAGTGTCGCCTCCTCCTGCGCCTCACCATATTCAGCCATAACTTCTACATCTTCAGCAACATGTTCCTGAGGTGGGGGAGGGGTCACTTCATGCTCTCCAACAGCCGCTCGAGCTCCACCCCTGGTGGGTGCAGCTCTACCTCGTCCTCTGCCCCTTCCCCTGCCTCTACTATGGATAGCTGAGCCCGCTGCTGGGACCGCTGCTCTAGCTCTGTTGTTCCTTGTGTTAACCATATGCAGACATAAGATTGAATGAAATTAGATACCAATTTGTATCACCAGATACCAATTGGAATAAAGTTATAGCACGAAGAAAAGAAAGAAGAGATAGTTTTCCTAAAGCCCCATAGCCTCTCGAAGAAAAGTACGGACGTCTCCGCACTGTTCCGCAAGACTCTACAAGACCTGTTTGGTACGATGAGATCAACGAACCTAGGGCTCTGATACCATATTTGTCACGACCCAAACCATCATTAGTGGCACCCACCCAACTCCCGGATGAGCGAACCAGTAGAGTTCAACCCTTAGCCTAGACTAACAACCTAAAACTAGCAATTAAACAAAGCTAAAACTAAAGCTTTAATATATATCCTGTGGAAAATCCCTCCTAGGAACTGAAAGTCGTTGTACCAAACATCATTACCAATATCTATAATACGGGGATGCAACCCCAAAGGAAAATACAGAAATAGTTTCAAGTCCGAGACAAGTGGACTGCAACTCTAAAGATAAGCCCAAGGTAGCTTGATCAAACAGCTCACCCTTGAAGTGAGAAATCGTCAGTGCTAAAGATGAGGTTGCGTCTCAGCTGCTGGAAGATTTCTTGTACTCACCAAAAGAAAAGCAAGTGTAGTATCAGTACACCACCACTGTGTACTGGTAGGATCATAAGCCAATTTTTAGATAAACAGTATATAAACAGTACGACAATATGAAATAATAGGTATGAAAAACATGCAACAATAACAACAGACACACCTAGACTACCAGTATCAACTTAGCTTGTTCCCGCATGAATCCACCACATATACTCTGAGCCACAACCCTATACCAATAACTATACTTTTCCGTCTAGCCCAGACCCACCCTGGGATCCCCTCTAAACAAAACAATAATCAATGAACAACCCGTCCTAAACCAAGACCAACACAACAGTTCTACAGAAATTCCCGGCCTCTCAAGGGCCACCAAACCAATAACACATTTCAATAAGCAGCCCGGTCCACTCACGGAACCAATATCAATAAATGCAATACAACAATAATAATGCAATGGTGCAACGAAAGTAAACTCGTACCAAGAGTGGTACCCGTGCCAACCTTTAGTATTCCTGTACCAGGTGTGGTACCCGTGCCAACCATTTGTTATACCCGTACTAGGCATGGTACCCGAGCCAATCGAATGTCAATAATCCACAATCAAATGCATGAACAAACAAATTGTAAACTAACAAGCAAATACCATTCAAATTACAGACTGTAAAGCAGGAACCTTAGACATTCTACACAACTTTCCTAAGCAATGTAATTCATAAAATCACTTAGATGTGAGTACAAGAATATACAACATTCACAAAAATCATAAGCCATCACCTACCTCAAAATGATCTAAGCTCTATTCGACCCGAGCTTTCCCGTGTTCCGTATTCCTTTCTCGTTCTTGGTCTAAATAACACAAAAATATATACAATTAACACACAAGGCCTGCACAATACCTGGATTACACCAAATCCCCAAACCCCAGGCCACCCATGATCATCCCACCCTTTTCCTTGGCTTTTCCACCATTAAATCACCTACTTCTATCATTTTTACAGATAAAAGTAGAGAATTTAACAACCTATGATCATAATAACATACTTTTAACAATGCCCAAGAACATTCATGCTTGGAATCCCCTTCCCTCCCCAGATTCTACCATTCCTAGGTTATTCTAACCTTTACCCAAGTTCCCCCTAGCAATTCTACCGCATAGGAAACGTAATACAAAGATTGGGGAGTAGAAACCTTACCTTAGGGAAGAAATTCGAAGCAAAAATGAGGAAAATTGCCTGAAATCGCCCTAGTTCTTCTCCCAAATGAATTGTAGAAAACTGAACTAATTTGGGGAAGTTTTAGTTCAGTTTTTGCATTAAAAACACATCAGCCCACTATAGTTGTCCCCTTTCCGCTATAGCGGTCCCCTCTCCACTATAGCGGTCATGTTATAGTAGAAGACTTCCGCTATAGCAGTCTTAAGTGGGTGTTGACTGCCTTGACCACCGCTACAGCGGTATTTTCCACCGCTACAACGGAGGTCACTACGACAGACCGTTGCACTCATCACGGACATAATGTTCAAAAATTTCTCAATTTTGTCCATTTCACAACTCACTTTCTTTCCCCGACGATCCGAAACAACCCCTTCACTTCAAACGTTATTCCAGGAGTTCTACTTACCCAAACTTGATTCTGAAAAGTCCCCCGGACTCTTTTATGTATTGGCTACATGGAAAACTAGCTCAAAACAAGATACATAGACCAATGCTTATCCGAATTTCCCTAGACTCCACCTCGCTTCAGAATCGGCCAAGGCTAGCCTAGCCCAGAATTTCAAACTCCCAAACTCGGAGTTTTCTAACTCTAAAACTTGGAATGATTGGACTACCCGTAACGATGAACCCAGTCGTTACAACAGATACCAATTTACCCATCGTTCATCCCTGAATGATCAAACCTAAATTTACAGAAATAAAAGGGGGAAAGTGCAGTACCTGAATCCTCAAATAGTTGAGGGTACTTGTCCCGCATGTCCTTCTCAGTTTCCCAAGTAGCTTCCTCAACCGGTCGATGCTTCCACTGAAGCTTCACCATATCAATTAGCTTTGTCCTCAACCTCTGGACATCCCGAGCAAGAATCAAAATAGGTTCCTCCTCATAACAGAAATCCTAATCGAAAAGTACCTCATCCCACTTGATGATGTAATCTCCATCCCCATGGTATCGCTTAAGAATGGATACATGGAATACCGGATGGACACTTGACAAACTAGGTGGCAGTGCTAACTTGTAAGCCACTGGCCCCATAATTTCAAGAACTTCAAACGGATCGAGGAACTAAGGGCTAAGCTTGCCCTTCTTACCAAACCGCATAACCCCTTTCATTGGTGACACCTTCAACAATACTTGTCACCAACCTGAAAGTCCATGTCCTGGACCTTGCGATCTGCATACTACTTTTGCCTGCTTTGAGAAGCCAGCTACTTGGTCTGAATGCCCCTTACCTTTTCCTACGCTTCCTTTACTAAGTTTACGAGCAGAGGCTTTACATCGCCTTCCTCAAACCACCCAACCGGTGATCTGCAGTTCCTCCCATACAATGCCTCAAACGGTGCCATGTCAATACTGGAGTGGTAGCCATTATTGTACGAGAATTCGTACAATAGTAGAAACTAGTCCCAATGACCCTCGAAGTCCATTACACATGGTCTCAGCATGTCCTCCAATACCTAGATCGTCTTTTCCGACTGACCATCAATCTGAGGATGGAAAGTTGTGTTAAAACTGAGTTGTGTACCCAACTCTTCATGTAACTTGCCCCAGAACTTAGAAGTAAACTGCGTACCCCTGTCTGAAATGATGGATAGTGATACCCCATGTGGTCTCACAATCTCCTTCACGTAGATCTTAGCCAATTGCTGTGAATCGTAATTTACCCTGATCGGAATGAAATGAGTGGACTTGGTCAGTCTATCAACAATGACCCAAATTGAGTCGTACTTCCCCAATGTCTTGGGAAGACCCACCACGAAATCCATGGCTATCCTTTTCCATTTCCACTCTGGAATTGGCATTCTCTGAAGTAGTCATACAGGTCTCTGATGTTTGTATTTTGCCTGCTGGCAGTTCTGGCATTTGGACACAAAATCAACTATGTCCCTTTTCATTCGGGCCACCAGTAACACTGCCTCAAGTTTTTGTATATTTCAGTCACACTCGGATGAATTGAGTACCGCGAACCATGAGCTTCTGCTAAGATTTTCTGAATCATATTGTCCACTCGAGGAACACAAATCATTTCCCTGAAATGCAACACTCCACCAAAGTCTAGCATGACGTCTCTGGACTCCCCAGATATTACCTTACCTCGCAACTTACTCAGTTTCAGATCCTGAAAATGTTTTGCCTTTATTTCCTCTATGAAGGTGGCCTTGACCTCAATGCTGGACAACAACCCACCTTGATCTAAAACATCCAAGTGCATGAACTTGGCCTCCAAAGACCAAAGTTCCTTAGCTAGTGGTTGTTTGGACACCCACAAACAAGCCAAGTTACCCATGCTAACAGTTTTCTAGTTTAATGTGTTTGCCACCATATTAGCCTTACCCGGATAGTACTGAATGGTCATATCGTAGTCCTTCAATAGATCCATCCACCTTCTCTGCCTCAAATTCAAATCCTTCTGAGTGAATACATGCTGCAGACTTTGATGATCTGTGAACACCTCACACTTGACTCCATAAAGGTAGTGTCTCCAAATTTTTAATGCGAAAACCACCGCTGCCAACTCTAAGTCATGAGTCATGTAATTCCTCTCATGCACCTTCAACTGCCTGGATGCATAGGCTATCACATTTCTATCGAGCATCAACACAGCACCCAAACCAGAATGTGAAGCATCATAGTAAAAAAACAAAGTCTTTACCTTCAACCGACAAGACAATATAGGAGCCGTGGTCAGAAGTGTCTTGATCCATTGGAAGCTCTCCTCGCACTTGTCGGACCACATGAATGGTACATCTTTCTATGTCAGCCTGGTCAGGTGAGTAGCAATAGAAGTAAAATCTTTAACAAACCTCCGGTAGTACCTCGCGAGCCCAACAAAACTTCTCACCTCGATCATAGAGTTAGGCCGAACCCAACTCTTGTCTGCCTCAATTTTCTGAGGATCCACCATCACCCCATTTTCTGACACTACATGCCCCAAGAATGCAACGGAAGTCAACCAACACTCATACTTAGTGAATTTTGCATAAAGCTTTTGGTGCCTCAAGATATCCTTCGCAATACAAAGATGATTAGTATGCTCCTCCCTACTCTTAGAGTAGATCACAATATCATCGATGAACACGATAAAGAAGGAATCCAAGTAGGACTTAAACACCCCATTCATCAATCTCATGAATGCTGTCAGCGCATTAATCAAACCAAATGACATTACTAGAAACTCGTAATGCCCATACCGAGTCTGAAAAGAAGTTTTCGGAATGTCCTCAGGCCTAATCTTTAATTGATGGTACCCCGACCTCAAGTCAATTTTTGAGAACACTGATGCACCCTGAAGCTGGTCAAACAAATCATCTGTACGGGGTAGAGGGTACTTATTTCGGATGGTCACCTTGTTCAACTGCCTATAATCTATGCACATCCGCATACTACCATCCTTTTTCTTTACAAATAAAATAGGAGCACCCCAAGGCGAAGCACTGGACGTATAAATCCCTTATCTAGGAGTTCCTGCAACTGAGTCTTAAGTTTTATTAACTCTGCTAGAGCTATACGATATGCAGGAATGGAAATGGGATGAGTGCCTGACTCCAAATCAATACAAAAATCTATATCCCTGTCCTGAGGCATACCAGGCAAGTCCGCTGGAAACACCTCTAAAAATTCAAAAACCACAGGAACTGACTCAATAGGCGGGGACTCCACACTATCATCCCGGAGATGAGCCAAGAAGGCTAGACACCTCCTCCCCACTAGATACCTAGCCCGAACAAATGATATTATCTTAACTGGCTTAGGCCTATACACACCCTCCCACTCTAGTCTATCCTTACCCAGAATCTCTAAAGCCACAGTCTTGGTGTTACAGTTCAGCACATCATGATAAGGGGATAGCCAGGTCATACCCAAGACAATATCAAAATCATCCATATTCAGAATTACCAAGTCTACCCAAGTATGCAACCCCACAAACACTACAAAATAGTAATGATATACATGAGTCACAATCACAGACTCTCCAACCGTGGTAGAAACATGGATAGCGGAATCAAGGATATCACAAATCAAATCTAGCCCCAAAGCAAAACTCACAGACACATAAGAATATGAAGAACCTGGGTCAAATAATATCGAAGCTATTTTATCGCAGACAAGAATGATACATGTGATCACCGCATCTAAGGCTTCTACCTCGATCCTCCCTGGAAAAGCATAGCAATGAGCTTTCAGTTATGTTGCAATATATCTATTTCCATGTTCAGTTCTATATTGTCCAACTTTGTACATATCTTGCATGCTCAGTACATTCAAAGTACTGATGCATACCTTTGTGCTGCATCGTTTCATGATGTAGGTTTAGGCACTCAGCATCCAGACCGTACTTAGTTCGACCTCTGGTCCGTATTCAGCAGTTCAGTTGGTGAGTCCTCAGTAGTTTCAGGATGATAGACATGCTTATATCTTTCGCATTTATTTACAGTTTCAAATTTATTAGAGTTAGCTGGGGGAATATCCCAGCAACTCCTGTTCAGTTAGAAGACTTTCAAACATAGACTAGATTCAGCAGTTGTTAGTGTTGTTATTCAGTCAGCACTAAACTATTTTTATATTATACACATTCAGACTTGTTGGGCTCTTTTCTCATTTTCAGATTTTAAATTGCTTAGCTTCCACACAGTGCATGCTTTAAATTGATTTTTGTATAATTATGACATGCCATGGGTTAGCTTGGGGTCACTTGTGATACTAAGCACCGTGTTGCATCCAGGGGATAGTTTCAGGGTGTGACATTACTAGCACTACCAGAACTAGACACATGGCCACTACTATTACTGTCAAATGGTAAACTCCTCCTAGGGGTCACTATAAGCTTAATACTGATGGGTCTAGTCTGGGAAACTAGGGCCGGGGGGGATTGGTAGTATCATTAGGAACAACAGTGAGGACTGGGTGATGGGTTTCTCCAAGGGCTTCCCAAGAGCTACCAATATCCAAATGGAACGTTAGCCCTCCTAGAGGGATTAAGAGTTGCCCATGACAAAAACTTCACCCTCTTGAGATTAATGTTGACTCAAAAGATATTATCAACATGCTTGCTAATGGTAACCTTCACTACAATGCTATTATTGATGAATACAGATGGCTGATTTCTAGACTGGGCAATCCACAGGTGACACACACACAGGGAGCAAAACAAAGTTGCGGATAGCCTTGCAAAGGAAGGAGCAAAAGGGAAAGCTTTTGACAGGACAACCTTTTTTGTAGTTCCTCCAATGCATGCCGATGAAGCTCTATGGGCAGAGATCCTAGGAACTAGTTTTGAAATGAACATTAATGTACCTATGAACCACACTAGTGGTACGAGCATAGACTCTCACTTTCTGGATCCCGGTTGAACAAAGCAGCCTGTAACTGTACCTTTACCTTTATTTATACATATTATCCACCTTACCAAAAAAATAATGTTATGTCGTAGGATTTCATGCAAAATATTGATAATGGGTTGTTCTTGATATGCATATAATCTTTAACTTATTGATCAATATTTTCCAATAGTTGAATAATATTTCACTTAATAATTTTTTCAAATACACAAGATTTAAGATAAACAACAACAATTTAATGTCAAGTAAACTCAACTCATTTCTAAGCAAGTCTATTAACGGGGATTAATGCTTTGAGTTCTTGCTATTTATTTCTTCCAAACCCTAATTCAGTTTTCCAAATAAACTAGAGTAATTGACCTAGGTTAATATTTGCAATGACCAATCAGCGATTAAGAACGAGAAATAAATAGATATTGAAAACCCATAATCATATATTAGCTCGAAAATCCTATGAACAAAACACCCATATTGGATCCACAACCTTAGTATAATGTTTAGCTATTCATAATTTTGAAATTAAAGCAAAGCAATAAGGAATTCGTAAGTGCTTACAACAATGACGAAAAACAATCAAAAGAAATAATATTCTCTCCTCAAAAATGACAAAGAAAAGAAATACTCAATGCTCTCACTCGTGCATACAAGTTCCGGAAGAGATATTGTAAAAACGTACTTATATTTGCTTGGAAATTTGGAATAAAAATTCGACAAAAATACCCTTTAGCATTACTTACGAACTCATAAAACTCATGTATGGTCCATAGATCATCGTCAGCTCTCCGTAAATGAGTCACCCAACTTTTCAGAAGTTCCATAGTTAATCCATCTATGGTCTGTGAATATGACATAGTCCATAGATGATGATCGTATATAATCGACTAGACAATCTACATCATTGAAGGGCTTCTTCTTCTTGACTTATGGACCATGGAATTGACATACAATCTATGGGTGGCACCATGGTTTAGATTTTCACTTCATCCGTATATTTGTGGTCCATGAAATCCACTTATGGTAGATTTGTAGTTATAACTGAGCACGTAAAATTTTTGAGCTACTGGATAGTGGTCCCTTTCATCTATGATAGGACATACGGTCGTAAGTGGGATTTATGATCATATATGGATATGCACCTGGGCCATCAGTTCAACACTTCAACTCTAAGGCACTAAGCTTATCAATGATCACATGTATGGCTCATACATGTGTCACATCCTGAGCCCACACCCTGGGCGGGTCTTGTACCTGAAGTCACCTTGTGACTCAAGCGTACCATTAGCCTAACATGCTACTAAAGATAACTGAATAATAATATGAAAGCTCTAAAATATAAAGCTAAGACAAAGCTTTTGAAAATAAAGCAAAACAAGCTTTCATAAACAAAGACATAAAGTCAATTGAAAATCTAGATACAACTGTTCTGATTGAAAGACAAATTGTCTAATGAAGCCTCTATAAAACTGAACTAAACAATGTCTATCTGTCATGATCCAAATTCTGGAAGGTCATGCGGGCACATACTCAGTTCTATTCTATATGAGACACCCCTTATTTACCCAAGAAGATTAAGCTGATGTATTTTCAAATGATTCATATGATGATAGTAATTGAAATCGGTATTCATGACTTAACAAAACCTAAAATACATACTATTGTTTGAAAACTAAAAATACAACCGTGATCCCTAAATCTGGTCTAGAGATGTACAAGAGCTGCTAATGAAGAGTATGACAACAATATATACAGGATATAAGTTTCGTCTGTGGAGTAGAATACAGAAGTTTCTGATGGAGATTCTTCAATCCAAGTAATGAGACTTCAGTCTGTCTGTCACACATCTACACTAAAAAGGTGTAGCAAGGGTAGTATCAGTACACCACATGTACTGATAGGTATCATTGACCAACTAAGATTAGATCATATAATTCATGTATAGAAATTAACATATAACACATAATTTTAACAAACAATATCCTATAATCCCTGTGTTGTGATATAAATTGGTATTTGAATGTAAGTTATCTTAAGAAGAAGACCCGATTAGTATATAAAATAATCTGTGATAAGAAAAGGCTAATTAGGACTACTATGTCCATGTAGTGGGATCGAGTGACCAGATAGTGGCTGGCAATAAAATAATTATGAACAAATAATATTAAGAAGGGTGAATCTGCACCCTGTGGGGAAGGTTTGAGAACCTTGTGTGAATAATGCGTTAAATTAGAGTTGAGACCTATTTTAATACATGTATGTGGTTAAGTTATTTTACTTGTGGCTGGTCTTCAGACATGTTTGAATGATGAGTATTTTCATGTTTTTCTTGAATGAATTAGCTAGATGTGCATGAAACTGATTAATGAGTTGAAATAAATAAGTGTACGTGTAATTTAATGCAATATATTAATCCTGAGAGATAGGACTGAGATCATTGATTCATTGATATTGTTACTATTATGGATCAAGTACCACGAGCTAGTAGGGATTGATATTACACCAATGGAAAATAGTTCCAGCTGGTATATGGACCATGGTGCATTCCCTGCAGGTCATGGATAGTTGGGAAAAGATAAGACCCTTTATCATGTGTGTACGTATTTATATTTATGTTGTTAATACTATGAGATATGAGTGAGATTATTTGAGCTATGCATGAGTGAGTTGGGTGAGCCCTGATGTGATCCTTGAGTGGGGTGAAGTATAGAGACCATAGGTCTGAGAGATTGAGTGGATATGAGATCCACACTATTTGTTGATTGCATCTGATTTGAGTATTTCATTTGAGTTGGTGCATATTGGTGTCTGATTTATTTGTTTGGTTAATTTGAGGAATAATGGTGACTACTATGTAGACTGTGATATTTGAGGTCTATAGGTTACTGACCTTAATTGTTTACTTGTGATGCTTTCTGGTTGAACTTGTGAAGTGGGAAATAATGGGTAACAATGATAGAAAATTGAGTATGAACATGCAACTAATGATAGGTGTGGGTCTGAAAGAGGACAAGTATAATATGGGGTACTTGTGACTATTTTAAAAGGTTAGAGGTAACTGTTAAGGTTAATCAAAACATAAGAATATCACCCCTATGGGTTGTAGTAGAGTAAGCCTGAAGCGTTGTTGATTTGAGTTTTAGTTGGAATGTCCTTGTTGAGTATTGGTTCATTTGACAACCCATCATATCAATTTAAGTCAACAACTTAATGTAAGTTCTGACACCAATTCACATTAGTCGCTAAGCATATCCCAACAATCACAAGTTCGTGTTAGAAGTCGATCATTCACAATCCTAATTGAACTCTCACGTTTAGATTTGGCTCTCACTATCACAGTACACGTAATATCTAAGCCTCATTTATCACATATCCTTACCCATTCACATTCACATCGAGTTTTACATAGCATAAACGTATCTATTTCACAAATTCTAGTTTTATTAATCAAGTTAACAAATTCCATCAAGACTTTGTTCCTGAAGGTCTAACCATGCTAACTCTGTCAATATCTAGACAATAATCATGTTCACTAAAACAAAGTATTTACTATGATATAATCCATAACCTACCTTAATGTCGAGTTTCTGCTTAAACGCGTACAACTTGCTTGTTGTTGTTGTTCCTGAAATCCAAAGGGAGAATCACCATGAGGAGGGGAAGAAATCGAGCCCTTTTTGAGAGCTTTTCCTCTCTTTTCTTGCTTTTCTAGGGTTAGACCAGTTCTAGGACATTTTTAGGAGAAAACCTCCATTTTGGAAAAACATTAAGAGGCTAAAAACTTAAATCTGTGTTCTGCCTCGCAAGCTTCATCATAATGAGTCCCTTCTCACTACAGTGAGTCTCCATGATGATACTCCAGTCTGCTACGGTAGACCACGATAGAAGCCCCACTTTGACTTATTTTTAATTATGTGGTCAATTTAAACGTACCCCTAAGTACTAGTACGCAAGATTCATGACACCAAAGTTCAATGTGTTTTGCATTTTACTACGTATTTTTTAATAATGATGGAACATGTCATTACATTAGATACCAATTTACCAACCATTCATCCCTAAACAAACTCAGAAGGCATAAGGCACGAGTTCACTAGTAAATGAGGCCACCTTAATTGTCTATGTTCACCAAATTGACTTGGGATAATTATACTATGCCATTCCTTCAACTGGGACACTTTTGCAAGTTGTCTCTTTATCAAGTCATTACGACATAACAGTGTGGACTGAACCTTAGCATGAATCAAATTTTATCTTAGCTCGGGGAGGAGTTCACTCAAGCAGGTTATTGTTAGGATTCCCAAAATCAAGGAGATTAAATTTATAAACACCAATATAGAAATTAACAAAATCAATCGCGAACCTATGTTGGACCACTATGGCGTGCCAGGTCTCACTATGGTGAGCCACCACGATGAAATACAATTCACCGCAGTGAGTGATGAGGCAGTTTTAGGGAAAGGAGAAGAGTTCATTTCCCCCACCTTGAAAAATCAACTTCCCACACCCCCATATGAAAATTCTCTCAACTCAACACTCATTTTGCCAATTTCTCAAGGTAAACACTCTTTTATAGCTTTACATCGCACTTACCTTGTTATTTATTGCATAAATTTATGCTTAATGCTTGATTTTACACCAAAAAAATTAGGCATTGGGGTATGGGGTATTTCTTGCTCTTGTAGGTTTGATTTACAAAGCATGCTCACTAGATTTACGACGTTATTATATTTACAATGCCCCCTCATGGAGTTATCACGGAGTTCATGGAGTCCAAGACTCAAAAATAGAGTAAAATGGTAGAAAATTTTCAAAACAGATTTCAAATGCTTGGGAATTGCTTTTCGGGCTTAAATCACCATAAAAACAATGGATAGGTGTTGCACACTAGTAGGTTATGCCCGATATATGAGAATATTTCGAATAAATGGAACACATTTTTTAAAATCACCATTTTGGGTCTTGGCTGGCTGGGGATGATGACTTCACCACAGTGAGAGTCACCTCATCATGGTGATCCACCATAATGAGCCAGTCTCATCATGGCGACTCACATCGAGGCAGTGAGCTGCGCAGAACTGGGAAATTTTCCCAAGTTAATTCTTTTTGTCATCCTAGATTTCTTATTTAATCCTTGTTATATATAATTAAATATATAGAGCAACACCCTTACTTTTCCTTCCACAGATATCAAAACATGGACGAAAATGAAGAAATGAATTCATAAGATTTGCAAATGCATAGGGCAAACAGCGATACCTTGATTAGAGGCTTTGCATTTCATTGGGGAGAGGATCTTCGTAGGTTTAAGCCTAGGGATTATCCCAGGAGATTGGATATAGAAGAGGAGGCATTGGAGTTCTACAACTGGCTGAGGCATATTGAGTGGTTACCGCTAGTGTAGAAACCTGAAGGGGTCAATGAGAATTGGTTAAGGGAGTTCTATGCCCACCTCCCTACTTTTAACTGGAGCTCTCCGAACCCCATCATATATGGTTGGGGTGAAAGCATGGGGGTTTCACCTGTAGATATCAATGAAACCTTAGGGTTTCCAAATCCCCCCGAGATTGAATATAAGGCACGGAGGACTGCTAAGGCTAATCGCTGGTGAGAACATTAGTGCTAGAAGGGTATAGGGCTTCGATTGCTTGGGTTGTCCATCAGACAATGATTACTAGCCTCCATTTCATGTCGGATGTTCAAAGGTGGCTAAGCCTAGTGGCTAGGAGGATCTGTTCTTCCAGCAATACTTTGGATGTGACCAATCCCAAAGCTCTGATAGTGGCTTGCTTGCTAGATGAGGTGCCAATAAATATAAGGGCAAAAAATTTGGAGGTGTTGAGACTCTTCGCGATACTTTATACCAAGGACCCCCCCCCCCCGTTCCCCCCACTAATTTATACCTTGTTTAGACAGGTGGACATGCCCAGTAAGCTCATAGATTTCATCACTAACCTCAACAAGCCTTCTGACCAATTGAGGGTGAAGGGCACTCCCAGTAGCAACAGGAAGAAAAGGAAAATGGATTATGAAGGAGGGATCAGCACTAACCAATGCAGTGTCAGAGTGGGGACTAGTTTTGAACCGGGCAAGGTTACCATAGAGTCACTAGGGGTAGATGTGGCTGTGGTAAAAGCTATGCTGGAAGGATTACAACAAGTTCCATTGGAGATGGTGCCTCCTTCGACCCTCGGACCATTGAATGTTGCAGGTACCTCAGTCCCCCATACCTCTTTTGAGTCCCTGCAATAGGCCCATATAGAGCTCCGAGAAGAGTTGGATGCAGAGAGAAGGAAGGGACACTCTCGAGATGTGTGTTTAAAAGAAATAGTATATTGATAAAGAAAGTTTTTCCCAAAGTCAAAAGAGCAATTAGGTTGAAAAAATAAAGGATTTCTAACCAAAAAGATCCCATTTTCACCTATTTTTTTCCGATTCTAGTGACTTTTCCGGCGAAATCTTCCTCCTCACAACTGAAAATCTCCATTCTTGCTTATTGCCTCCATTTTTATTCCATTTTTTTAAATTTTTTGCAAAAAATATTTTCCCACCATTTTTACTAGCTTGAAAACCTTTCAAAATCCACTCAATACCTCATTAGTAGATATATTCCCGTAGTTTAGAAGCCCTACAAACACATTTATTCATTCTAGAGCTAGCAGAGCATTGATTACACCCGATTTGGTTTACTGGCATCTTTGTATGAAGATTTTCATACCAATTATCGATCAGTCATCGACTAGTTATAGACCAATACCTTAATCTAGTATCGATCGTTGTGGTCTATAATGGCAGTACCTGAAGTAATTATTGTTGGTGGTGATTATATGGGTGTGTTGGAGGATACTAAGAAATGTTAAAATTGGAAATCATCTAGTAAGGTGACAGCGCCCATCCCGTTGCGTCGCAATGGTTCATACGACGACATGGTTTGAAGCGTAACTGAGAGAGGGGAATTAGATTGCAAGCCAAGCGACTTTGTGATTAGTTATTCAATGAATGGAAGGGTAAAAATACATCCCACATTCATAAATAATGATAGGCAGGTGTCCCTGTACATGTTGGATGTCATTGTCGATGTCCAGGCCTATATTAAGGATAAATATCATCGCGAGGTCTCTGAAACCCCCGCCACCACACCCGATAGTCGACGATGATGATTTGATTGAAGATGAGAGCTCAGGTGATCATTCAATGAATATGGATGATCATCCAATGGATATAGGAGATCATCCAATGGAATCAAAAGATCCCAAATTGTTTCAAGAAGAGCAACGCGAGTGTGGATTGGGATCACAACCCAACCACACCTTCTCTTATGGAACTAATTTTCAAATAGAACAAACATTTAGCAGCAAGGATGAGCTGAAAATGTTATTGGACCAAGCATCTGTGAGGAATGCTTTTTATTATGCTACATTGAAGAGTTGTAATAAATGGTTCAAGGTGAAATGAGTATCCCCTGGTTGTGCCTGAATGCTGCGGGCGAGAAAGTATGAATGATCGGGCAGATTTGTCATCTTCAAATACATTGGCGATCTCATTTACAGTATCGAACATGCTACGCACAGCCATAAGAAAATCTCGGTCAAAGTCATTGCATCGCTTTGTCTGAAAATGTATCGCAATGGCAAGGGTCCAGACACTAAAGAGATTCAGAGGACTATTTTCAAGGAATGTCATTGTAGTCCAAGTTATTGTAAATGTTGGATGGGAGGTGTGATCGCCAAGCAAATAGTTCGGGGGACACCAGAGCACGGGTATTCATACTTGCTGACTTTTTCCTACATGATCGACACTCTTAACACTGGCTCTACCTATTCCATCATGGTAAACAGGGATAATTGTAGATTCATGTACTACTTTTTAGCCTTGGACGCTTGCATTAGGGGATTTGCCCATATGAGAAAGGTTATTGCGGTCGATGGCACTCATTTACATGGTAAGTATGATGGCGTGCTGCTCAGTGCGGTCGCATAGGATACGGAGAACCACGTCTATCCAATTGTCTTTTGTGTTGTGGATAAAGAGAACGATGCATCTTGGACGTTCTTCTTTGATAAACTGAAGTCTATACTGGTGGATGGACCATATTTGTGCTTTATCTCCGATAGGCACAAGAGCATCGCCAATGACTTCACGAAGGTTTACAATCACACTTATCACGGGTACTACATGAGGAACCTCGATGAAAATCTCTGGGTAAATCACCAAGATTGAGATTACCTCTATCTATTCTACCACGCGGCAAAGGCATATTCTTTTGAGGAGTTTAGCGATCATTTTGCGGAATTCAGGAACTATTGTCCCGAGGCAGCTTTTATCCCAAGCATGAATTTGATTTTGAGAAGTGGAGTAGGGCATATTTCCTTGGCAATAGGTATGATGTGATGACCAAAAATATTGCCGAGTCACTCAACGCTCTATTAAAAGATGAAAGGGAGTACCCCATGGCATCCATATTCAATTCAATTGCTAAGAGGTTTAGTGAGAAGCTTAGGGAGAGGCATGCATATGCCCTCAATAATAGGAAGAACAAAATGGTGCCTACCTCTGAAAAGATTGCAAGGGACAATATGAGCGAGGGCGACTCCTTCTATGTGAAGAACGTAAATTGGGACGGCAATCAATTCACCGTGTTTGTCACGGGCTCTACTGCCAAAGTGCCTACTAAAAAAGTCATGCTCTTATAGGAAATATGACTTGGTCAAAATACCATGCGCTCACGCAATAGCCTCTTTGCGATCAAAGTACGATGATGAATATGATTTGAGCATCTACGAGTACTCTTTGTTTGTGTATAAAGTTGAATCCTACCTCCTTGCGTACTCAGAATTAATTAATGTTGTCCCTCTAGAGTTTGAATGGTGTGTGCCACAGAAATTGTTAGACGTGAATATTCTTCCACCCCTTGTCGACACCAAGCTCAAAAGGAAGAGAAGAAAACATGTTAAGGGCATCGGAGAGACTTTCAAGACCAAGAGGAGGAACAAGTGTTCACTATGCTAGAGACGCGGACACTAGAGAACCATATGTAATAACAACAAATCAGAGATAGGCTCTTCCCACTTTGTTTTTGTAACTCAATCTAATATATGTATTTTGAGACCCAGTAGTTTGGTCTAATTAATATCATGTCAGTTTTATCGACTTTGCTCTATTTCTATAATCAATAGACTAAAATATAGCATATATTGTGCATACTATCTATTTGATTTATGCACTATGTACTACATAATATATTATCAATTATCTTGTGGACCTATTGGAAAACCCTAATTATTCAATCGATGAGATGAGCCGTCAGGTAATTATGACGCCTCAAAAAAGTTATTTCACATCAATTCACAGCTACGTCGATTGGGTAAACGTTACCTACTCGAATTTCATTCCTACACGTGTAGACCAACCATTGGATAAGCATACCAAAGGACTTCTATATGGCCTATTTAAACACCCATCTACCAAATCGAAATCCAAAATTTTCATCTTTTTCAACACTCAATTTCAAAAAATATAACAGCAATGGCTAGAAAGATCTCCCTTCGACTAGTTAATAGGATGTGTTCCCAGTGCTACCACGACCTTCTTCTCATGCGCAATGACCTGGACCGTCTCTTTTATGGTCTGGGTCAGGACCGTGAACACCTAAATCGGGAACTATGACGTATCATTCATTTTTTACGGGCGATCATGGAGAGGCTGAGTCTGAAGCTCAACAATTACGTCACCCCATCCCCCTCTGTCATCTCCTTAGTTTAGATTTTATTTTTATGTTGGTTGTTCTAATTCTAGCTCATTGCAAAGAAGCTTTCATGGTTAGGAAATTTGTTAGATGAAAGATTCTTCCTTTTGCCCTTTTAGCCCAAGTTAGTGTTGATATTATATTAAATATGTAGCAATGAACAAATGAATACAACCAATTTCAGTTTCCTACATATTGTTGCCATTTTATTATTTCTGAATTTTGCATCTGTTAGCAATTTATATATTGTCATAGATAATGAATATGGTCTAACATCGATTAGATGAATTTATACTAAAAGAATTAAGTGGTCTATAGGGTCTACGCTTGACTGAGACCATTATACATGCTAGATAATTTATATAATCGATAGATGTCAGTGTACGGGTTGATGCAATGGTCAAAAAATATTAGTATATAGCAAAAAAAAGCAAATAACTAAATAAATTATATTATATTGAGGACCATCGATTGAGTCGACTGAAAATCCTAGACTGCACACTTTATCAATAATATACCGTATGAGTTTATAGCCGTTGTCAAAAAAAGAAATAATTAATTAATAAAAAAATAAATTATTGAAATTTACACAATTAAATAAGTTTTAACAAGTCATATTATAATATAAGAGTCCAGGTAAATTAGGGATGCTGATCAGAGATGTGTGGGAATGAGTAGTGGTTATACAATCAACATCCTTAGAGTAATGTTTACCAAAGCACAAGAAGTATGTTATGTGAGGATTTCATTTGTTCAACCACAACCCATCCTCATACATCTTTGATCGTCGTCCTCAATTTATGTGGACTCTTATATGACCATATTGCTTGTTTAAACTCATTTAGTTGTGTAAATATCAATTATTTATTTTTTTATTAATTAATTATTCTCCTTTTAAGTTTCTACTAGTTATGGTCTATACATAGGTATCCTAATCTAGTAGGTTTATTATAGATGAAGGTCTTAGTATAGGCGAGACTATACTTAGTTTGGTCCTCGAACTGTTATAGTCTCGCCTATGTTAAGACCTTCATCCATAATAAACCTACTAGATTAGGATACCTATGTATAGACCATAACTAGTAGAATTTTAAAAGGAGAATAATTAATTAAAAAAAGTTGATATTTACACAATTAAATGAGTTTAAACAAGTCATATGATCATATAAGAGTCCACGTAAATTGGGTACGATGATCAAAGATGTATAAGGGTGGGTTGTGGTTGAACAAATGAAATCCTCACATAACATACTTCTTGTGCTTTGGTAAACATTACTCTGAGGATGTAGATTGTATAATCACTACTCATCCTCACACATCTCAGATACTTGGACTCTTATGTGATCATATGACTTGTTAAAACTCATTTAATTGTGTAAATTTCAATAAAAAATTTTTATCAATTAATTAATATTTTTTTTGACAATATGCTAGTAAGGGCTATAAACTCATACGGTATATTATTGACAAAGTGTGCAGTCTAGAATTTTCAGTCGACTCAATCAATGGTCCTCAATATAATATAATTTATTTAGTTATTTACTTTTTTTTACTATATACTAATGTTTTTTTACCATTGCATCAACCCGCATATACCTTACAAATGACAGTGTGTCGATCGATACGGTCCATCATTTACCAACAACATGAGAAATAATTGATTATATTTATGGTCTATGAATGATGTACAACAGTAAAAAAAACTTAAATATCCACTTTTTATAACGGTAATAAAGTACAAGTCAAATTATACTCAACGGTAATATCTGACTTTTTTTACATAAAGGGAAGGCAATCCTTGTTTTAACTCCCTCATTTTTTTTTTGCCTTTATTTTTTATTCAATTTTAAACAACTAGAATGTCTCAAGCATCTCAAACATTCAATGCAAAAAAATTTTACATTTGTCGTTGTGGTAATCCAGCTATCTTGAGGATGTCACATACCAATTCGAATCCAGGTCGACAATTCTTTAACTGTGCAGTTGAGAGGGTAAGTGTTTATATCTATCTATCTATCTATATATATATATATATATATATATATATATATATATATATATTTATATATGATTTCAATTTTTTTGTTTATCTAAGTAAATTTATCTAATTACTTTTTTCTTGTCTAGGATAATGGTGGATGCTCTTTTTTATGTGACTTGTAGATGATGAATCTCCGATGAGCAGTTCATCGACATCAAATTTTGAAGGCGGTTTCCAAATTTCATATACTACAAAGACTTCGAGAATCCGAAGAAAATAGCAATTTGCTCATGACATTGTTCAAAGAAGTCGAAGAGTAAAGAGATTACTTGAAAGGATTGCTAAAAGAAATTAAAATAGAGAGGGATCAACTAAAACAAAGATTGATTTTGGCCGAAGAAAAAAAGAATGGCCTAAAATATTTGTTGTATGATTTATTGTTGGTGTTGAATTTTTGGAAAGGTGTAATAGGGATGTAGTGAGACTGAATAAATGAATGAATTGTTTCTTAAATCAATCATGGGTGTAGTCTATAAATAATAGAGAATTACTTCTATATTATTTATCATCGACCACTATAAACTAGCAAAAAAAATGATAGCAGTCTATAAATAATTAAGATGGTCTTCTATAATAAAAGCCATCAACTATATCAGCTATAAAACAATGCAGTAACACAACACACAAGATTTTCAAATCTAGAAAACTTTCATAAAGAGCAAATTGTTTGTCATCATTGATTTACCAAATATATGTTATCCTTATCCAAAAAAAACTAAACCATTAAAAACAAGAAAATATTTAATAAATTATTTTAAAAATAAGCCATCAATTCTTTTGGCTAACACCATTGAGTTTCTCGACAATACCCATGACATCCACTTCCTTTTCATCACTGTCTTCTTTTGTGTTTTCTTCTTCTGGTTTTTTCTCATTTTCTTTCTCTTCTTATTCTTCTGATTTCTTCTCTTCTTCTATTTTCTCCTCTTCTTGTTCATTCTCTTCGTCTTCTTCAACTGCCTTCTCTTTTTTCTCTTCTTCTTCTTCAATTGCCTGCTCTTCTTTATTTTCTTCTTCTTTCTCTTTTTCTTCTGATTTATCCTCCTTTTCTTCTTCTTTATCAGTTTCCATCTTTTCATTTTTTTCTTCTTCTTCTTTCTTATATTCTTCATCTCCTAACTTCTCCTCTTTTTTTCCTTCTTCTTCTTCTTCTTCTTCTTCTTCTTTCTTTTCTTCTTCTATTTCTTTATCTGTTGCTGCAAGGTCAGTCACTATGACTACAAGTTCTTTGAGGTTTGCTTGAAGTTAGATAAAAGGGAAACTGTCAACATGCACTGCTGCATTATTTTTCAAGGATTAGAAAAATTATACAAGTAAATTAATTAGGAAGAACAAATAATAAACTATTTTACCTTGCTCTTGTTACTTCTTCTTGTTCTTCTCAATTCTCCTCAACCTATCCTCGCTAACATAAGAAGCAATATCCAATATAGATTTCTCGAGAAAAGAAATACGCTTAAGCAGATCTTCATCATTAGAAGTGCCCAGTACAATTTTTTGTCCACTAAAACCAGCAAGATCACAAGCACGTGTTGTACTTGAGACATGATTGTGACCACCCAAATCTTCATCGTTGTCCATGAGCTCTACTGATGAAGTGAGGATAGTCACGCCTTTCAACTCCATCTTCAAAGCATCAATGAACATGTCTTTAACTTCGTCCGTGTATGACTTAAATATTTTCATGTAGGTCTGATTCATCTCACGAACAGTAGGGGTAAGGTATGGGTGCACAATTTACAAAAAAGAAATATAGAAATTACAAGACATTCACTAGTTTAAAAATATTATTATATAATAACAAATAAAGTTTTACCTTTGTACTCTTTCCTTTATACTTAAATGGGTCGCCTTCTATTATGTTGTCACTCTTCGACGTGTGCCATCTAAGTAAATGAGCAATGGGCAAAGGAGAATTCAGTGACTTTTTGGCATACTTTCTAAGATGAGGAAAAGCCTCATATATCCAAACCTGCCATCAGTAGACGAATTAATAAATATATAGAGTCTATGTATTACTACATAAATAGGCAAGAGTCTATAATAAATCGATACGATGGTATATAATAAGTCCCAGAAATACCCAGGGAAAGCCATATAAAGCGTACGATGCATTATTCTTCTTATCAAAAGCTTTTTTCTGCTTGCTCAAATCAATCTTCTTATTCAATGTCACGAACCGGACCGTCGTGAGTGGAACCCACAAAACCCCCTGATGAGAGAACCAGTAGAGTTCAACCCTTAGCCTAGACTAACAGCCTAAAACCAGCAAACAAGAAATAAACTAGCAATTCAAATAAGCAAAAGTAATTTCATTGAAATAAAATTGCGGAAATCCCCCCTAGAATCTGAAAGTCATCGTACCAAAACGCTACCAAATCTAGAGTGCAGGGATGCAACCTCAAAAACAATAATGAAATAGTTTAATCCCGAAACAAGTGGGCTACAACTCAGTAGATAGACACCAAGGCAGCTTGGTTGAATAGCTCACCCTTGATATCTTGAACAGTCAGGCCTACAAGTGAGGTAGTGCGTCAACCGCCGGAAGATTTTCTGTACTCATAAAAAAATAAGCAAGTGCAGTATCAGTACATAACTATCATGTACTGGTAGGATCATCAGCCAGTTTCCAAATAAACATTGTATGAGTAGTACAACAAATAATTTGACTATAAGTCTCCCCTTAACTTGACCCAACAGGCCATCCCCTTTTATACGAAAATAATTCCAACAACCACCTCTTTTATATATATCCCAGACCCAACCTGGGATCCCTTCTAACAACACTTAAGTGTTAACCATTCATCCCGGTCTACACTAAGACAAAATCAACCAAATAAACCAGATTCTCGGCCCTTCAAGGACCATAAGCAGATATCACAACTCACTAACACAACCCGGTCCACTCATGGAACCAATAACAACCAACACAATGCAACAATATCAATGCAATAATGCAGTAAAGTAAACCCATACCAGGCGTGGTACCCGAGCCAACCGTTAGTGTTCCCCATACCAGGCATGGGACTCGAGCTAATCGTTAGTATATTCATATTAGGTGTGGCACCCGAGCCAACCATTAGTATATTTCTGTACCAGGCGTGGTACCCGAGCCAACCAAATGTCAACAATCTACAGTCACCACGATGAACAATCAACTTGTAAAACAATAAGCAAAATACACAGTTCAATTTACCAGACTGATAACAGGACTATTAGACATTCCTAATCATCCCCTAAGCAAAGTATCTCATACAGTTACATAGATAAGAGTACACAAAACACACAAAGCATACAGGAATCAACCTATCACCTACCTCGAAATGATCCAAGCTCTACTTAACCGGAGCTTTCCCATTTCTCAAAGTTCTTGCCGGTTCTTGGTCTAAAACAATATACAATAACCAAGAATTAATCCTTATGGCCTACAATTTACCCGGATTACGCAAAAATCCTAAACCCCAGGCCACCCATGACCATTCCACCCTTTTTCCCGAGTTTTGCCACCGTTAACTCACCTAGTTCTACCATTTTTATGGATAAAATTAGGAAATTAAGGTCACATGATCATAAAACAGTAAAATTAGCAACACCCAAAAACTTCTACCCATAGAATCCCCCTTTTTTCCCCGGATTCTATCATTCCAAATCTTTTCTCAAGTCTCTCTTCTAGCAATTCTACTGCATAGGAAAAGTTTTATGGAGTTCGAGGAGTAGAACCTTACCTTAGGGAAGAAAAGTGATGAAGAATGGAGGAAAATTTCCCTAGATTTTCTCCAAAATGAATTTGTGAAAACTGAGCTATTTTTGGGGAGTTTCTGCATTAAATCTCATCGCGCTCCGCTATAGAAGTCCCCTTTCACTATAGCGGTACCACCGTAGCGGAGTCAACCGCTATGGCAGAGGTTGACCGCCTTGACTTTCGCTATAGCAAGATTTTCCTCTGCTATAGCAGAGGTAGCTACGGCAGATCCGTTATGCTCATCATGGGAATAATGTTGGGAATTCTCCAAAATTGGTCCATTTTACAACACACCTGATTCCCTCGACGATCCGAAATAACCCCTTCACATCAACCTCAGTTACGGGAGTTCTACTTACCCAAATTCGATTCCAAAAAGTCCCTCGGACTCCTTTATGTATCGGCTATGTGGAAAACTAGCTCAAATCAAGACATCTAACCCTTTCTTCACCCATATTTCTCTAGACTATACCTCACTCCAAATTTGGTCGAGGCTAGCCTAGCCCAGAATTTCAAACTCCCAAACTCAGAGTTTTCTAACTCTAAAACTTGGCACAAAAAGTTTACCCATAATGATGTACCTGGTCATTATAACAGATACCAGTTTACCTATTGTTCATCCCCGAATAATTAAACCCAAAATTACCGAAATTAAAGAAGTGAAGTGTAGTACCTGAATCCTCAAACAAGTGAGGGTACTTGTTCTATATGTCCTTCTCAGTTTCCTAAGTGGCTTCCTTAATCGAACGATGCTTCCATTGAACCTTTACCATATTGATCACCTTTGTCCTCAACTTTCGAACATCCCGAGCAAGAATCAAAACTGGTTCCTCTTCATAGTAAAGACCCTTATCGAAAAGTACCTTATCCCACTTGATGATGTAATCCCCATCCCCATGGTATCACTTAAGCATGGATACATGGAAAATCGGATGGACACTCGACAAACTAGGCAGCAGTGCTAACTTGTAAGCCACTGGCCCCATAATTTCAAGAACCTCAAATGGACCGATGAACCGAGGGATGAGCTTGCCCTTATTATCGAACCGCATAACTCCTTTTATTGGTGACACTTTCAATAATACCTGTTTACCAACCTGAAATTCCATGTCCCGAACCTTGCGATCCGCATATTCCTTCTGCATGCTTTGAGGAGCTAGAAATTTGGTCTGAATGCCTCTTACCTTTCATGTGCTTCCCTTACCAAGTCCATGCCCAGAGGCTTTACATCGCCTTACTCAAACCACCCAACTGGTGATCTACAATCTCTCCCATACAATGCCTTGAATGGTGCCATGTCAATACTGGAGTGGTAGCTATTGTTGTACGAGAATTCGCACAACGATAGAAACTAGTCCCAATGACCCCTAAAGTTCATCACACATGTTGTCAGCATGTCCTCCAATACCTGGATCGTCCTCTTGGACTGACCATCAGTTTGAGGATGGAAGGATGTACTAAAGGTGAGTTGTGTACCTAAATCTTCATGTAGCTTACCCCAAAACTTAGAGATGAATTGTGTACCCCTGTCTGAGATGATAGACAGTGGTACTCCATGCAATCTCACAGTTTCCTTCACGTAGATCTTAACCAATTGCCATGAATTGTAATCTATCCTGATCGGAATGAAAAAAGCGGACTTGGTCAGCCTGTCAACAATGACCCAAATTGAGTCATACTTCCCCAGCATCTTGGGTAGACCCACCACGAAATCCATGGCTATCATCTCCCACTTTCACTCTGGAATGGGCATTCTTTGAAGTAGTCCTGCAAGTCTCTGATGCTCATACTTTACCTGCTGGCAGTTCTGACACTTGGACATGAAATCAACTATGTCCCTTTTCATCTCGGGCCACCAGTAACGCTGCCTCAAGTTCCTGTACATTTTGGTCACACCCGGATGAATTGAGTACCGCGAACCGTGAGCCTCTGCCAAGATATTCTGAATGATATCATCAACCCGAGGAACACAAATCCTCTCTCTAAAATTTAGTACTCCACCAGAGTCTAACATGACGTCCCTGGATTCCCCGGATATTACCTTACCTCAAAGCTTACTCAGTTTCGGGTCCTGAAACTTCTTGGCCTTTATCTCCTCTATGAAAGTGGCCTTGACCTCGATACTGGCCAATAACCCACCTTGTCCTGAAATACCCAACTGCATGAACTTGAACTCTAATACCTGAATTTCCCTTGCTAGTGGTCGTTTGGACACCTCCAAACAATCCAAACTACCCATGCTAACTGTCTTCCGGCTCAATGCGTCTGCCACCACATTAGCCCTACCCGGATGGTACTGAATAGTCACATCATAGTCCTTCAACAACTCCATCCACCTTCTCTGCCTTAAATTCAGGTCCTTCTGAGTAAACACATGTTGCAGACTGCGATGATTGGTGAACACCTCACACTTGACACCATAAAGGTAGTGTCTCCAAATCTTGAGTGCAAAGACCACTGCTGCCAACTCTAAGTCGTGCACCGGGTAGTTCCTCTCATCCACTTTCAACTACCTAGAGGCATAGGCTATCACATTCCTTTCCTGCATCAACACAGCACCCAAACCAGAATGTGAAGCATCACAGTAAATAATAAAGTCTTTAACTTCAACCTGCAAGGACAAGATAGGAGTCGTGGTCAGAAGTGTCTTGAATTTTTGGAAGCTCTCCTCGCACTTGTAGGACCATACAAATGGTACATCTTTCTGTGTCAGCCTGGTCAAGTGAGTAGCAATAGAGAAAAAATTCTTAACAAACCTCCGATAGTACCCCGAGAGCCCAACAAAACTCCGTACCTCTGTCACAGAGCTAGGCCGGTCCCAACTCTTGACTGCCTCAATTTTCTGGGGATCTACCATCACCCCCTTTTTTGATACTAAATTCCCCAAGAACACAACTAAAGTCAACCAAAATTCACACTTGGAGAACTTCGCATAAAGCTTTTGACGTCGCAATATGTCCAACACAATACGAAGATGATTAGCATGCTCCTCCCTACTCTTGGAGTAGATCAAAATATCATCGATAAAGACAATAAGGAAGGAATCCAAATACTACTTAAATACCAATTCATTAAACTCATGAATATTGCCGGCATATTGGTCAACCCAAACGACATCATTAAGAACTCATAATGTCCATACCGACTCTGAAAAGCAGTATTAGGAATGTCCTCAGGCCTAATCTTTAACTGATGATACCCCAACCTCAAATCAGTTTTTGAAAACACTGACACACCCTGTAGCTGGTCAAAAAGATCATCCATACGGGGTAGTGGATACTTATTCCAGATGGTAACCTTGTTCAACGGCCTATAATCTATGCACATCCGCATACTACCATTTTTTTTCTTTACAAACAAGACCAGAGCACCCCCAAGGCAAAGCATTGGAATGGATAAATCCCTTATCTAGGAGTTCCTGCAGCTGAGTCTTAAGTTCCCTTAACTCTGTCGGAGCCATACAATACGGAGGGATGGAAATGGGATGAGTGCCTAGCTCCAAGTCAATACAAAAGTCTATATCCCTATCCGAAGGCATACCAGGAAAATCCGCTGGAAACACCTCTTGAAACTCTGAAACAATTAGAACTGACTCAATAGATGGGGACTCCACACTATCGTCTCGGAGATGGGCCAAGAAGGCTAGACACCCCCTTCCCACTAGCTTCCTAGCCCGAACAAACGATATGATATTAACTGGCTTAGGTTTGTACACATCTTCCCACTCTAGTCTATCCTTACCCAGAAACTCTAGAGCCACAGTCTTGGTGTTACAATTTAACACAGCATGATAAGGGGATAACCAGGTCACGCCCAAGATAATATAAAAATCAACCATATCCAGGATTACCAAGTCTACCCAAGTATACAACCCCACAAATATAACAGAACAATCACAATAAACATGAGTCACAACCACAGACTCTCCAATCGGGGTAGAAACATGGATAGGGGAATCAAGGATATCACATATCAAGTTCAGACCCAGTGCAAAACTCACAGACACATAAGAATATATAGAACCCAAGTCAAATAGTACCAAAGCCATTTTATCATGAAAAAGAATGGTACATGTGATCACCGCATCCGATGCCTCCACCTCGGTCCTCCCGGGAAATGCATAGCAGTGAGCCCGATCATCAATCCAGGCAACCTCCCTGGCCGCCTGCGTTGCACCCTTGCCCGCGCCGCTGTTCCCTCTATTCGGCCGCCCTGAAAGTTACCTCCCCCACCATGTGGATGACCCCTAGCATGACCACATCTACCTGTCGGGACCACTGCCTTAGGCTGCTGCTGAACCTGATTACCAATCTTCCTGTGAGGGCACTCCCTCTTAAAGTGGCCTAGCTCACCGCAATGAAAACAACCACGATCAAGTGCAAGCCTTCTAGAAGATGCGTAAGATGCTCCCTGTCCCTTAGGAGCTGAAGACTGCTGATTAGCTCCCATACGACCACTTGTAGCTACTGGCAGAGCTGACTGAATAGGTCAGGCTGAGTATACCTGCTGATTCTAACCCCTCGAGTATGAACCACTATAGTTTCCCTCATTCCGGGACTTCTTGGCTAACACTTTTGCTGCCCCGCTTGCTTAACTCTTTTCAGTTTCTTTACGTAATCTACCATTTCATTGAAGCCCTTCCTTGAAGAAGTCATATGCACCAACAACACCTGTAGCTCATAATTTAAACCTTTCACAAACAAACGGACCCGTTCCTCTTCAAAACCCAACATTTGTGTAGCAAAATAAGACAAGGCGTAGAACTTAGCTCATAAGCAGAGACTGACATGCTACCCTGCTCCAAGTTCAAGAACTCATCCTTTTTCTGGTCTCTCAAAGTACGGGGTATGTACTTCTCTAAAAATAGAGCGTGGAACTGTTCCCAAGTTAGTAGGGGTAGAACAGACGATTGACATTCCACATGAGATCTCCACCACTGCTTAGCATCACCCTGTAGCTGAAATGTGATGAACTCAACCCCATACTTTCGCACAATGCCCAGCTTGTGGAGTCTCTCATAGCAATCCAGTATGAACTCATAAGCATCTTCTCTATCAGTACCCTTAAATGTAGGAGGTTTCATCTTGAGAAACTTGGTCAGCATCTCATATTTGTTTCCTGCCATCACCGGGCCTAGCATTGGCCTGAAAAAGTCATTCATTCCTGAAGCTGCGTCCATCATAGCCACCGTAGTATCTGCTGGTTGAGTGTCCAAATCCTGATTTGCAAATTCTGCAGGTATGGCTCCAGCACCAACCAACCCACTCAAGATGTTCCAAGCCTGCTGAAAGGCTTCTGGTGTCATAGGAGGAAGGCCTGCACCCCCAACCGGTGCCGCCTCTGCCCCAGTCTGTGCCCCTTAATCCTCCTCCACAACTTCCACATCCTCGACCGCTTGATCTTGAGGTGGGGAAGGAGTTGCCTCACGCGCTTCAGCAGCAGCTTGAGCCCCACCCCTGGCGGGTGTGGCTCTTCCTCGTCCTCTGCTCCTTCCCCTACCTCTCTCATGAACTACCAGGCCCGTGGATAGGACTGCTGGTCTCGCTCCGTTGTTCCTGGTGTTAACCATCTGCAGACAAAAGAGTGAACGAAGTTAGATATCAATTTGTATCACCAGATACCAATTGGAATCAAGTTATAGCACGAAGGAAGAAAGAAGAGATAGTTTTTCCTAAAGTCCCGTAGCCTCTCGAAGAAAAGTACTGACGTCTTCGCACCGTTCTGCAAGACTCTACTAGACTTGTTTTAGTACAATGAGATAAACGGACCTAGGTCTCTGATAACATCTTTGTCACGACCCAGACCGTCGTGAGTGACATCCACCCAACCCCCGGATGAGCAAACCAGTAGAGTTCAACCTTTAGCCTAGACTAACAGCCTAAAACCAGCAAACAGGAAATAAACTAGCAATTCAAATAAGCAAAAGTAATTCCATTGAAATAAAACTACGAAAATCCCCCTAGAATTTGAAAGTCATCGTACCAAAATGCTACCAAATCTAGAGTGTGGGGATGCAACCCCAAAAATAATAATGAAATAGTCTAAGCTCGAAACAAGTGGGCTACAACTCAGTAGATACACACCAAGGCAGCTTGGTCGAATAGCTCACCCTTGATATCTTGAACAGGCCTACAAGTGAGGTCGTTCTTCAACCGTCGAAAGATTTCCTGTACTCACAAAAAATAAGCAAGGGCAGTATCAATACACAACCACCATATACTGGTAGGATCATTAGCCAGTTTCTAAATAAACATTATATGAGTAGTACAACAAATTAAGTAAAGGTACAAAAAGGCACATAATCCAGTCTACAAATAATCCTAGACTATAATTCTCCCCTTAACTTGACCCTACAGGCCATCCCCTTTTATACGAAAATAATGCCAACAACCACCTCTTTTATATATATCCCAGACCCAACCTGGGATGCCTTCTAACGACACCTAAGTGTTAACCATTCATCCCGGTATACACGAAGACCAAATCAACCAAATCAACCAAATAAACCAGATTCCCGGCCCTTCAAGGACCATAAGCAGATATCACAACTCAATAACACAACATGGTTCACTCATGGAATCAATAACAAGCAACACAACGCAACAATATTAATGTAATAATGCAGTAAAGTAAACCCGTACCAGGCGTGGTACTTGAGCCAACTGTTAGTGTTCCCCGTACCAGGCGTGGTACCTCAGCCAACGGTTAGTATATTCATACCAGGTGTGGTACCCGAACCAACTGTTAGTATATTTCCATACCAGGAATGGTACCCCAGCCAACCGAATGTCAATAATCCAGAGTCACCACGATGAACAATCAACTTGTAAAACCAACAAGAAAAATACACAGTTCAATTTACCAGACTAATAACAGGATTATTAGACATTCCTAATCATCCCCTAAGCAATGTATCTCATACAGTTACTTAGATAAGAGTACACAAAACACACAAAGCATATAAGAATCAACCATCACCTACCTCAAAATGATCCAAGCTATACTCAACCGGAGCTTTCTCGTTTTCCAATGTTCTTGCCAGTTCTTGGTCTAAAACAATAAACAATAACCAAGAATTAATCCTTATGGTCTAAAATTTACCCGGATTATGCAAAAATCCTAAACCCCAGGCCATCCATGATCATTCCACCTTTTTTCCTGGGTTTTACCATTGTTAATTCACCTAGTTCTACCATTTTAATGGATAAAATTAGGAAATTAAGGTCACATGATCATAAGACAGTAAAATTAGCAACACACAAGAACTTCTACCCATAGAATCCCCTTTTTTTCCCTGAATTCTATCATTCTTAGGTCATTCCAAACCTTTCCAGAAGTCCTCTCCTAGCAATTATATCGCATAAGAAATGTATTACGGAGTTCGGGGAGTAGAATCTTACCTTAGGGAAGAAAAACAACGAAGAATGGAGGAAAATCACCTGAAATAGCCCTAGCTTTTCTCCAAAATGAACTTGTGAAAACTGAACTATTTTTGGCGAGTTTCTGCATTAAATCCCATTGTGCTCCGCTATAGCGGTCCCCTTCCGCTATAGCGGTACCACCGCAGCGGAGTCAACCGCTATGGCAGAGGTTGACCGCCTTGACTTCTGCTATAGCGGGATTTTCCTCCGCTATGGCAGAGCCGTTACGCTCCTCATGGACAGAATGTCAGGAATTCTCCAAAATTGGTCCATTTTACAACACACGTGGTTTCCCCGATAATCTGAAACAACCCATTCACGTCAACCTCAATTTCGGGAGTTCTACTTACCCAAATTTGATTTCGAAAAGTCTTTCGGACTCCTTTATGTCTTGACTATGTAGAAAACTAGCTCAAATCAAGACATCTAACCCAATATTCACCCGGATTTCCCTAGACCATACCTCGCTCTAAATCTGGCCGAGGTTAGCCTATCCTAGAATTTCAAACTCCCAAACACAGAGTTTTCTAACTATAAAACTTGGTACGAAAAGTTTACCCGTAATGACGAACCTGGTCGTTACATTCAAATAGCTCAATGTTAGCCCAAACGACTCTTTCCCCCATGGATAACTTTCGAAGAAATATGAATCAGCCGCCATCTTGATATGGTTTGAATTCACCTTCTTCGACGGATCCTTTGCCAGCAGCAACGAGTGCATGAACCAAACTAAAGTGCGCTTCAACTTTTGCTCCTTATTCAACCGATTACCTTTGATCAAACTTATCAACCGTGCAGTAGTGATGTGCTTGTTCTTGGTCACCTTGAAATAAAAACTTTCACCATCTTCGAGGACTTTGTTCGTTTTTAATTCATGAGGGTATGCTGAACAATTCAGCCCCGTAATCAAAGCAAATTCCTTTAAGTCAAAACAAGCTGGCTTATAGTTCACATAGAACCAAATCTCATGCAACTTTTTGTTATTCTTGACACGTCGCAGCAACATATAATGGACCATTTGTCCATTGAATTTAAAATGCTCCGGCAAATGTCTCAAGTGTCCAAAATAGGTTTTCTTAAAATCAACATAGAGCTTTTGCTCAACTAGAGTTTTCCTAAAGTCCTGATAAATCGCTATCCTTGCTCTCACAGAAATCTTTGCTGGAAAAGAACCTAAATCATCCATCCACGTAGCTAGGTCATACAACTCAATGGAGATATCTCTTGCACAAATTGGCAAGGATAGGGGATAATCATCTCCATCTCCATCTCCACTATCATCACTTTCTTCTTCTCTTTCCCCTTCACTCTCCCCTTCACTCTCCTCTTCGCTACACTCAACATCCTCACTCTCCTGGGCACTACTGTCCTCATATCTCTCAATCTCGGCCATACTTTCCGTTTTCGACTCCGACTCGATAATTATTTTTTTTCTTTTTAAAGTTTTAAAACTTCTCCAGCTTTACGTTTCTTACTGCTACAAGCAGTAGAAGCAGATCCTTTAATGTTTTTTCTATCTTTAGCCATACTTAACAATCTACAAGTAAAAACTAATTTGTAGTGGTCAATCTATCGACCACTGGTCTATTAACAGAAACAGAAAACTGCTCTAATCAAACATGCAAAATAAGTAGCAGTGATTCTAGAAAGGGAGAATGCAAAAGACAACAACAAGAACACCATTAAAGTCGATCAAAATGTAGAAAAAAAATATTAAAATCAATAGGGAATATAAACATAGAAACTCAAAATAATTCTAGCCATTATCCAAAGCAAAATGAAATTAAAGATGCGGAATCAAGAACATGAACTAAAAACATGTCAGATTTTGACTAATTTAATCAAGAACAATCTAATTTTCGCAAAAATCCAAAATTCACTACACTAAAATGCAACAAAAAAGTACAGTAAAATGAATCTAAAACTGATTGGAGAAGATGAATAAACTTACCAGAGCACAAGAGGATGAAGATTTCGACTTGGGGAAGAAGATTGGAGAAAAAAATCCATGTTCTTGAGGAACTCACCCAATTTCGGGAAGAATAAATTAAAGGTTATTCTTGGGTTGAGGAGAGAGAGAAAATTAGTTGAATTATTAAATGAAATTAATAAAGTGTGAAATATTGAATAAATATAAAAAGAATTGAATAAATATAAAAAGAACTTTGTTGTAACTTGTATTGTATCCCCAAGTTTTTAAAATGTTAAAGAGGCCCATGACCCCACAATCCTACCCCACTTTTTTCTTTTTTATATCCTAACCTAGAAAATAAATAAAAAAGAAATTAGGTGGGTATGCACTACATTAAGTTTTTCTAGTGAGTAGTTTTCTAAATAGTCTCCGAAAATTCATTCGTACAAGAAATTGGCACAGAAAATACAATCTTTGTCCATTGCAACGTCGCGATATCAAAATTCTGTACATGCAACTGTTGCCAAATGTGGTAAGCTCGACATAATGTTCAGTAACACTGGTATAGCAGATACGCCAATTTCCAACATCTTAGAAATAGATTATGACATAACTAAGAACGTGTTTGATGTAAACGTTTTTGGCGCCTTCTTATGTGCGAAACACGCTGCTAGAGTGATGATTCCGAATAAAATAAAAGGTTCCATTATATTCACAGCAAGTGCCACAACAGTGTTCTATGGTCTTGTTCCGCATGCATATACAACATTAATCGTGTTTCTCCTAATTTCATTAGCACACCACTTGCATTGAACGCGTTTGGAATTGTTGACAGAGAAACAAGGGACAAATGGATTGAAGGAGGAGGAAATTTTAAAGGATCTTTGCTAGATCATGAAGAAGATGTGGCAAAGGCAGTGTTGTACTTGGCAAGTGATGATTCCAAATATGTGAGTGGACTAAATCTTGTTCCTGATGGTGGTTATAGCACCACAAATGGGGCTTTAACAGAGGCCTACAAGAAATTGTTTCCTTCAACTACTAACAAAACAGTGTAATCATACAGTTCAAAACAAAGTTAAATGAATGGTTCATGTTTCCTAATTATTTATTCATTTTCCAAATTGCTAGAGTTTAGTTTATGTTGTACCTTAAACTTAAATATGCTTGATGTGTTTTAGATTGATGATTGTTAGTATAAATTAATGCAACAGTCAATAAGGCTCTCAAGACAACTAATTCCAAACTACTCCTTTCATCTCAAACCAAGATTTTTGTGCTTTTTTAAGAGGTACTCCCTCCGTTCCATTTTACTTGACTCATGTTGGCTCGAAAAGTCTATTTTACTACTAAACTAACCTTTTTTTGGTAACTAACAGGTATATTATTTACTAAGTAGCAAGCATTACAAAGTTTTTTGACAAGTTTGAACACAAGTCTCAAAAACCTGTAATCCCTATATGATCCACATCTACCCTATCCATACTTAATATTTAATCAAGGATAGTGATTCATGGCTTCTAACTGCACTACCAGCTTCCTCTGCATATAGCTTCGCACACATACTTCCTCAATTATTCTCCTAATCACCTGGGCTTCCTCCTTCCTTTCCTGCGTGAAAATTCTTGCATTCCTCTCCAACCATAAGTGATAAATGGTACTTGCCAAGCATATTTTGTAAATATCCACCTTTACACCTTTACCACTCGCATTGGTAATTGCCCAGTTGCGTTCTTCTATCCAGTCTCCAGCTTCTCTCATGATCCCCTTCCACTGCAGCATCTTGTTCCACACTCTAGTTGAATATGGATATGGACAGAATAAGTGATTGTGGCTCTCCATCACCTGATTACACAGCTCACAGTTTTTAGAATCAATAGCTCCCCATTTCCTCAGGCGGTCTTTTGTAAGCAGTCTTTCCGGCAAAGCAAGATAGAGTATGAAAATTCATTTAGGACAGCCTACATTATTGCAAGTGAGTCTTTACCAATCAACCTTTGGAAGATCACCACCCATCTGCACATACATCTTTTTCATAGAAAACTTGGGTATTCGCAGCAATTCTGATTCTGTTGGTGCCATAGCCTCCAAGTATTTCTTAGCATTAAAGATCTTATTCACCATCCAAGAAGCTCGAGTACCCTGTGCTTCCCAGACATTCCCTTGTTTTATATAATATGTATGCACCCAAAGCACCCATAATTTGTCCTTTTTGGTGCTCAAGTTCCACAGTAATTTGCACAAAGCAGCCTTATTCCATCTATGAATATCCAGTAGGTTGAAGCCCCCAGCAGCCCTAGGATAGCACAGTTTTTCCCAGGCAACTAGTACTAGTACTGGTACTGTCAGTCCACAAGTATCTCCTACAAATGGACTATATCATTTGTATTAGCTTCTTAGGTAGCAAGAATATTTGGGACCAACAGTTTTGAAAAGAAAACAATACACTTCTGATGAGTTGAATTCTGCCTGAGTAGGAGAGGAACTTTGAAGTCCAAGAGGCGACTCTGTTCATCATTTTCTCTATCAATGGTTGGCATTGGCTGATTTTGAGCTTCTTGGAACTGAGTGTAACCCCTAGGTATTTAAATGGTAACTCACCCTTGGAGAAGCCTATCTTACTGAGTATGTCAGATTGTTCCCGTAAGGGAACACCTCCAAAGTAAATCGAACCTTAATAAGTATGTTTTGAAAATCTAACTTTGACTATTACTCTCTCCGTTCACTTTTACTTGTCAAATATTCCAAAAATAGAATTTTCACTTTTACTTGTCACTTTTGACAAATCAAGAAAAGATAATTTATTTTTTCCTATTTTACCCTCAATATTAATTACTTATTCTTTAAATCATTTCAGAAGATCTAAGACAATACACCAATTAATATGAATATTGTGGTAAAATACTCATATTAATCTTCTTTTTTTGTGTGGGTGATTTTGAGTGATATGAACATTGTGACTTATTTTCCCTACTTTGGTTAAGGAAGTCATTTTCCTTATTTTGAAGGAGTTTGTTTTCCTAGGGAAAATATTTTCCAAAATTTTTAGCCAAATGAACATGAGAAAAAAGGAAAACATTTTCAACCGACACACCCAAGGTCAACAATTATTGAGGCATACTGAGATTGAAGAGGAGATCATTACAGTTAATAAGGGACTATTAGATTCTTCTGCTCCTAATCTCCCTTGCAAAGATCTGGATATTATGAGACAAGGTCCTAGCTCGAATGGTCACCAACAAAAGGAGATGTGTGATGAGGTTACTTCCATGGAAGTATAGGAGGCTTTATTTGTCATTATTCATGACAACAAAGCTCTAGGAGTTGATGGTTATCTCTGCGCCAACCTCTCGGAACTGTAGGAAGTCTGAATCAGATGGAAGTGAGAAAACTTCGTCAACCTATCCACGATAATCCAAATAGCATCAAATCTACACAAAGTTTGTGGCAAACTGTGAAATCTCAGTTCTGAACCTAAAACTCCATTAATGAGCTAAGAAAGCTTGAAGTGAAGAGGGGAAGTAGAGAGAAGATTTTTACATTTAGGATTAAATTGAATTGGTTACAATGAGAGTGCTACTCTCTTTTATAGCTATGAATTGCAACTAATCGACTAACAAACTTGAATGCCAGCTCATCAACTCCTAATAAACTCACAACTAGCTTCTAACAAACTAACTAAACCGTAACTAACTTCTTGAATGAACAGTGTATGAACAGTGTTCAATGTAACAGTAAAAAACTGTTAAAAGGAACACTGTGATTGTTGCATCTTTAGATGTATTTCAACACACCCCCTCAAGCTGAAGGGTGTAAAACATTAAGCATACCAAGCTTGCCTAGTAAATACACATGTTGAGCTTGACCAAGACTCTTAGCCAGAAGATCTGCAACTTGTTGTTGAGTGTTGACATAAACAGTTTCCACCCTGCCTTCTTTAATCTTATCCCTAATGAAATAACAATCGATCTCTATGTGCTTAGTCCTCTCATGAAATACTGGATTAGCTGCCAGCTAAATAGCAGACTTGCTATCACTCAAAATTGTGACAGGCATCTGTATAGGCACTCCTAGTTCAGTAAATAACTCAAGTAACCAGGTAACCTCTGCAACAGCTGATGCCATACTCCTATACTCAGCTTCAGCTGAGCTTCTGGAAATAGTATGCTATTTCTTGGACTTCCAAGAGATTAGTGACTCTCAAAACTTCACAACATATCTTGTGATGGATCTTCTGGTATTAGGGCAAGCAGCCCAATCAGAATCACACCAACATGTCAAGATAGATGTTGGTTGATCCTGTAACCACACCCCCTGACCAACAGTACCCTTCAAATATCTAACCACCCTTGTAGTTGCATCCCAGTGTGATCTCTTAGGGAGTTGCATGAATTGACTGAGATTTTTGACTGCATAGTTGATGTCAGGTCTAGTAATAGTGGCATATAGGAGTTTGCCTATTAGTCTTTGATATGCAGCTACATCATGTAATACAGCATCTCCAACAATACCAGTAGCTTGATCATAATCCATTAAAGTAAGCCTCAGATTAGACTCTATGGGAGTGGATGCAGGCTTAGCACCACTTAAGCCTATGTAAGAGATTAACTCTAGGATGTACTTCCTTTGATTCAATATAATACCACCTTTGGACCTCAGAACCTCAATGCCCAAGAAGAATCTGAGTTCACCAAGATCCTTAAGTTTGAATTTCTGATGTAGTGCTTGTTTTGCTTCATCAATTAGTTGTGTGTTGCTCCCAGTAATGAGCAGATCCTCAACATAAACTAACACTATCACTATCACTAAATATGTATTCTTTTTGAGTGTGAAAAGAGAATAATCATGTGCACTCTGAACAAAACCAGCATCTAATAAAGCAGTAGTCAGCTTTATGTTCCACTGCCTAGAGGCCTGTTTCAAACCATTTAGAGACTTAAGTAATCTACACACCTTAGTTTCCCCTGGTTTCTTGAACCCTTCTGGCACCTCCATGTACACTTCCTCATTCAGATCACCTTGTAAGAAAGCATTACATACATCCATTTGAAATAGAGTCCATCATTTTGACACAGCCAAAGCAATAACACACCTACCTGTCACCATCTTTGCAACAGGTGCGAATGTGTCATGATAATCCAAACCTTCCTGTTGGCTATATCCCTTTGCTACTAGCCTTGCCTTGAATCTTTACACCTCACCATTTGCTTGATACTTGATCTTGTATACCCATTTTGAGCCAACTGTATTCTTGCCTTGTGGTAAATCAACTAGTAACCAAGTTTTGTTGTCTTCAAGGGCCTGTATCTCCAGTTGCATGGCTTGGATCCATCTGTGATCTTTCACAGCTTCTCTGAAGTGTTTGGGCTCTTGTAGACTAGCTAACTTGGAGAGATAGCTGTGATAAGAAGGAGTAATATGGTCATGGGAGAGATGATTGGCCATGGGATGTCTAGTGCTGCTTTGACCTTTACTAGTTGTAGCATAGTCTTTCATCCAGACAGGCTGCTTAGTAAGTCTGTTGGTCTTTCTAGGAGGAGGAGCTGTGACATCTTCAGTGGTTTCCACTCTCAGTGGTGATGATGTTATAAGAATTGGTGACCCTGGAGGTATTTGATCATGAGAAGGCACTTCATCTAGTACATGTGAAGGTGTCACAGATACATGAACATTGTTGTTATCCTGAGGAGGATTCCTCTCATCAATGTCTAGAGAATCACTCTCATCCTCAAGCATCTCCTCTAGTGGGGAGCCTGACATAGTAGTAACTTCAGTATCTAGTCTGGTCTGAGCAAAAGGAAATAGACCCTCATTGAAAACTACATTTCTACTCACAAAAAATTTCATTGAGTGAATACCCAAGAGTACATAACCCTTCTGCAGCTCTGAGTATCCCATCAAAATAGTAGAAATAGATCTTTCTGGGAACTTATCACCCTTTGGTAGAGTGGATGCATAACATAGGCATCCTATGACTCTCAAGTGAGATAGCACTGGTTCCTTGAATGCAACACTTCATAAGGACTCTTACCATCAAGAGTACAAGAAAGTAGTCTATTCATCAAGTATAAAACAGCTTTTATGCAATAACCCCAAAATCTAATGGGCATGCTTGATTGAAATCTGATGGCCCTAGCTATATTAAGGATTTGTCTATGCCTCCTCTCAACCACACCATTTTTTTGTGGTGTGTGAGGGAAACTACTTTGATGCAAAATGCCTAAATGCTGAAATAATTCTGTGCACTAAGAATTGAAGAACTCAGTCCCATTGTCAGACCTGATCACTTTAACATGAGCATCAAATTGAGTTTTGATCATTAAGAGGAATTTTTGATAGCTACAATGGTTTCAGACTTCAATTGCAGTAAATGTACCCATAAAAATCTACTACAATCATCTACCACAGTTAAGAAGTAGTACTTCCTATCTATAGTAGGAGTCTTGTAAGGTCCCCACAAATCCATATGTACAACATCAAACCTCTTACATGCTCTAGAGTTGCTAATAGGAAATGAAAGTCTAGTCTGCTTTGCTAGTGGGCAGATAGGACAACTACTAAGTACCTCATTATCTTTATTGCCTTGGACTAGATTTAAAAACTTTATGATCTGAGAAGAAGGGTGACCAAGTCTCTTATGCTATAAACCTACATCTTGCATTTTCACTTCTACAAGTACCTTGGTTTCTGAACCTTTGCACTCTCTTTGCTCTTTTATTCCAAACTCATTCCTGAATATGTACAAATCACCATCTTCCTTACCAATCCCCTTCACCCTGTCACTGAAGAGGTCCTGAAATACACAGAAATTAGGATAAAAAGACACAAAACAAGACAGTTCTCTTGTGATATTTGATACTGATAGCAAGTTGAATTTAAAATCTGGGACATATAACACATTTTTCATCACATCATGCTAAAAAATGGACACTTCTCCAGTTTGAGATATCTCTACTTCTTTTCCTGTGGGTAGGTGTACTTGATTATTTGGTGATTTAGCTAGATGATGTCTCCTTTGTAACAGCTCTTTGTTTGCTGTTACATGGTGAGAAGCACCAGAGTCTACTATCCACTCCTGTGCAAAGATATTGGACATTAAACAAGTGGACATACCTGTCATGTTAACCTGTTTTGTATCTTGCACATCTTTGTTCAGCAGGTTTAATATTTGCTTATATTCCTCTTCTGTGAATGCTTGTCCCTTTGCTAGAATTGGTCTACTTACATCTTGACTGGTTGAGGCTCCAGATATGTTGTTTGCTGATGGTTGTGCTCCATATCCACTCAAGCCAGCATTCCCTTGGCTGCCATGTCCACTGAGGTTGCCTCTAGTATTGTTAGACTGATCATATCCATTGATCAAGTTAGCATGTCCCTGATTGTTGTATCCATTGAAACTACCACCAGCATTGTTAGATTGGGGATAACCTCCAGCACCTCTCAAGCCTCCATTATTTCCTCCATAGTTACCTTTCTTCCTTTGCTTCCAATCAGTTGGATATCCAATTAACTTGTAACAGTTCTCTTTAGTATGCCCAGTATAGTGACAATACTCACACTTTCTTCCTTTGTACTGCTCCCTTCCTTGGTTTCTATTAACGTTCATTACCACTGGTTCTATCTTCTCGACTGTATTCACCACACATGTTGAATGTTGTATCTCATCTTCAACCATCATAGCATAATCTTGATTCAGAGAAGGAGTAACATCTTTCAATAGAATCTGTCTTCTAGCTTGGTCATAAGAATCATTCAGACCACTCAGAAATTTAATAAGCCTCATTTGAGCTAAATGTTCTATGTAATCCTTGGATTATAGACAAGCACATCCAGGAAATGTAATCACAGCATCATATTCACTCCAAAGAGTCTTCAACTTAGTGAAATATTGCGAAACAGAGTCAGTTCCTTGTGAAAGCGTGGTGATCTCTTTGTGGAGTTGATAAATGCGTATGCGATTCACCTTATCAAATCTCTCTTTCAGATCTGCCCAAACTGAAAAGGCACTAGTAGCATATACTACACCACTAAGCAGTTCATCACTCACAGTGTTCATAAGCCATGATAGAACAATGGCATTATAGGTTTCCCACTGTTTATGTAGTTCATCTCTGTACAATCCTCTTGTGCAAGCTCCAGTAACAAAGCCATATTTTCTCTTCCCTAAAAGTGCGATCCTCATTGATCTACTCCAGATCCCATAATTCTCTGTTTCAGTCAACTTTATGGGAATCAAAACAGCTCCTGAAGTGTCTGCTGGACCAATGTATAATGGATCACTCTTATCGATCTTAATAGCTGCCATTTCTATTTTTCAAAAATAGATCTCTAACGATCTATGAACAATCTAGGTTCGTCTTCAATTCTAAACTATACAGCCAGTGTCGACTGCTCTGATACCATGTGAAATCTCAGTTCTGAACCTAAAACTCCATTAATGAGCTAAGAAAGCTTAAAGTGAAGAGGGGAAGTAGAGAGAAGATTTTTACATTCAGGATTGAATTGAATTGGTTACAATGAGAGTGCTACTCTCTTTTATAGCTATGAATTGCAACTAACCGACTAACAAACTTGAATGCCAGCGCATCAACTCCTAACAAACTCACAACTAGCTTCTAACAAACTAACTAAATCGTAACTAACTTCTTGAATGAACAGTGTATGAACAGTGTTCAATGTAACAGTAAAAAACTGTTAAAAGAAACACTGTGATTGTTGCATCTTTAGCTGCATTTCAACACAAACCGACTACGAAGTTCAACGCCCATTTTTTTAAGAACTAAGAAGGCATGAGGTATAATCAAGACTAATGCTTACAAGGCTGTCCAAGAGTTCTTTGAACATACTAGAATGTTGAGAGCAGTGAATAATATTGTGGTGATATTGATGTTAGGATATACTATTAACCATGCGATTTTGATATAGTATTATTTATTGAATGATTGTTTATTTATTTATTTAATTCAATAAAATGTTATATTAAATAGATTAGTTTGTCATATATGTGTCCTCAACTTATATAATAGATGATTTGGTGTATAGAGTTTGAGCTTATACACAGAAGATTAAATCATCAGTTCTTATAAGTTAAAGTTATACTTCACAATCGTAGATGGGAATTTGGACAAACCATCAGAATGATTGTAGCACGAGACTAAAAGTAATTTATCTTGATTACGAGAATGGTATAGTTATAACTTCTCGTGCTAGTGCATTTTATATGTATTGAACATGACCGAGTAGAGATAGATGTTTTAGACTGATTGATAAAAACATATTCTCTAAACTATTAAATGTACTTATATACTCAATCTTGATATAACTATTATGAGCTGTATATATTAATTATCGTTTTGATTTATTAAAAGGAGAGATCCTGAGATGGGTCAACATGCCTGATAGATTGGATGATAATAATATATATTGGTGAAATAATAAGTTAGTTGATGGAATCCATGTCTCGGTATAGAGATTGATGATACGCCTTTTATGAGAAGCTTATAAGTTTTCATGTGTAAACCCGGCCGGTGAATTTATGAATCCGACATATGAAATAAGTTAAGTATTGCTCTAAAGGAAATTAATCATTAATTAAATTCTTCAGTAATTTAATTTATTGATTAATATCTGTAATCTTAACATGGGGAATTACATAAGTGTTTAATAGAAAATTATGAAATATAAATGGAGGAGTGCAATTACGAATTTCTAGTGGAATGATTTGTAATTTATTATGGTAAAAATAATTTAAATTAATATTTTAAATTATTTCCATAATAGGGAGCCTCAGTAATTAATTATGTGGTCACTACAGTGCTCATATTTAACTAGAACTCAAATCCTATTTTCTAGAGAAAAAGAAGAAAACAAACATGTTTCTTTCTCCAAGAAACAGGCGTGACTTTTCCTCTCCTTTTTGGACGGGGAAAGCTCTTCTATAAGTAGGGGTTCTTCCAACCTAGAAAACAGAATTAATCAGTTTTCTGCACAATACTTGCCCACCCAAGTATTGAGAGAGTTCAGCTGTGAATTTGGGATCACCGGAGAAGAACGTAGAATTGAAGTTGGACTTGTTTCAAGATTCCTGCTCACGCTTCAAGATGTAATTCTTGGTTAATTTACAGCACGCTTTATGTGTACTACGTGTTGGAATTTGTTGTCTATAATTTATATAAGCAGTATGTTCTTGGAATGCTTCCGCTGCGTGTACTATTTTTCAACAATTGGCATCATGAGCCTTTCTTGCATCTTTATAGATAACTTATACACGATATGTATATGTGCGATCATATACTCGTATTCGTGATTTTTTTCTTGTCGAAAATCATGTAGAGTTTTATAATGTGTTGTTACGCGTCGAATATCCTGTTGTCCGACAGCGGTATTTAGCCCAGATTCTTGAAATTTTAACATAATGGAGAGATGGGTTAATTTTAGATGTCCTAGGGTGGGCGGCGTGAAAAAACAACAGTGTTTAAAAGAAGCAGAATCCTAAAGTTGCTGCCTACTTGTCACGTTATAGGAGTAATATTGTAATGCCTTAGTTATTACGAAAATCCCAAAAAGATTCTTGCAAGAGGATAAGTAGGCATTAATTATTCAAGAAAAAGTGTTGGACAATTTTTTTGTTTCACGTAAAGAGATGTCCAGTGAGTGAGTTTTCAATTGTGATTATATATTCTTTGGTTCATAAATTAAGGAAACATATAGTCCATGATTCTTGGAATCTTGTTGGATAGAAATTAATTCTGAAAAGTTTTGAATTAATAATAGCATGCTTTAGTACAATATAATATTCAATAGATTATTGCAATATTGTTCTCAACATGTCACTATTTTCATTATGTGTATGATGCATGAGATAGTATGAAGACATTGATGTGATATTTTTTTCTGAAAAAAAAAATTGTATGAAAAATTTGTAGAGAGAAATTTAATGGGTCATAAAAGTTCGTTCTCATGATCACCTAGATTAAATAGTATTGAAGTATTAAGTTTATGTGTTGGCTAGACCTTTCTTCATATCGGATGATTTAATACAAGTCACTACGTATTTAATTGCTAGTTTGATAATCTATATTAACTCTCCAAACTGAGTAATATATGATTGGATCAATGTAACTAGGGCTTTGATTTTCACTTGACTTAAACTAACAGTAGACTCTCCATCTGAGTTAGGTCTGTAAGAGTTCATGGAGTGAATAATCGATCATCATATATGTGTATTGCATGAGTAGTTCTCCAATCCCATCGATTGGCTATTTGAGTTGCATGAAGATATGTATATGATGAGTTTGAATTTAATCATTCAATGTTTATATGACTGTTTTGTTGATCTATTATAATTTTTTTTCAATCTTAGATTAAATATGTCTCCTGTTAGCTCCCTCAGCACTATTATGAGTCAAAACAAATTTGAGGGTCATAACTTTATTGAGAAAGGTTCTACTTCTAAACCAAAAGGTGAAAAGAAGAAGAAAAAGACTCACAATGCTAAGAAAGTTGTAGCTCTAATTGGAGGCATGAAAAAGCCTAACGGCAAGTGTTTTCATTGCAAGATACCAGGCCATTGGATGACACATTGTCCAGTTTTCTTAGCCCAGCAGAAAAACAAGCTGGATAACTCACTTTCACTTGTCGTTGAAACGTGTTTAGCGGCTGTTTCTACCACGTCATGGTGTGTAGACTCAGGAGCCACTGATCACATATGCACTACAATGCAGGGGTTTCAAGAAACGCGCAAGCTGATTAGAGATGAAGTTAGTGTTTTTCAAGCGGATTGCTCAGCAGTTCCAGCTTTAGCATTAGGAAATATTAGTATCTCATTTGGTAGTGGTAGAGTTTTAATTTTAAAAGATGCATTATATACACCTGTTGTTAGAAGAAATTTGATTTAAGTTTCTAGAGCTTTAAGAGATGGTTATAATGTTAATTTTTCTGATAACGATTGTGTTATTAGCTATAATAAACATTTTATCTTTGCTGGTACATTGATTGATGGCCTTTTTATTATTAATGTCTCTCCTGAACTGCAACAAACTGTTGAACTGAATAATGTTAACCTTTCTTGTAAAAGAAAATGATCTTCTGAATTAAATGAGACCTATTTATGGCACTTGCGGCTATGTCATATAAATCTAGACAGGATTTCAAGGTTGGTTCGAGATGGACCTTTAGGTTCATTAAAAGTGGAAGCACTACCAACGTGTTAATCCTGTTTAGAAGGTAAGAGACCTTTTCCCTCAAAAGGGACTAGAGCCAATGATAAATTAGAGTTAATTCATTCTGATTTGTGTGGCCTGATGAACATTCAAGCGAGAGTTGGTTATGAGTATTTCATGACTTTCATAGATGACTACTCAAAATATGGATATATTTATTTGTTGCGCCATAAGACTGAATGCTTTGAGAAATTAAAAGACTTTAAGGCAAAAACAGAGAAACGACATGGAAAATATATCAAGTCACTACGATTTGATCGTGGTGGCGAGTACCTCTCCACAGATTTCATTAGTTACTTATCAGAACAAGGAATTAAGTCTCAAATGTCTGCACCTAGAATGCCACAACAAAATGGTGTAGCGGAAAGAAGAAATCGAACTCTTTTAGAAATGGTTAGATCTATGATGAGTTACTCTGATTTGCCTTTTTCGTTTTGGGGATATGCACTTGAAACTGTAAACTATATCTTGAACTTGGTTCCTTCTAAGTCTGTACCTGCGACACCCATAGAACTGTGAACTGGGCACCAACCTAGTTTGAAACATGTTCGGATTTGGGGATGTCCAGCACATGTGCTGAAAGGGAAGGCAGAAAAATTGGAACCAAGAACAGAAGTTTGTATGTTTATTGGGTAAACTAAAGGAACGAAAGATGGTCTGTTTTATAATCCTAAAGAAAATAAGGTCATTGTAAGCACAAATGCCAAGTTTCTAGAAAGGGATTTTTTAATAAATCGCGTTCCTAGAAGTAAACTGATTTTACGGGAATTGAGCAAAGAAATAACGAATCAAAATTAATCTGCTGACGATAATGAAAACCAAAATCAAACCACAGATGTTAGAATTAACATACCATTGCTTTTTAGTAGTGGGAGAGATGTTGATGAACATACAATTCCACAAGTACAAGGTTTCAAAAATTCATTACATCAAAGTAGTGGGAGTTTTATTGAGGAGATTGCACTAGAGGAAGAAGTCGTTGATATTCCCACACCGCAAGGTGCTGAGAATAACATAGAGACTCTAGACCCTATAAATGATGTGGTTCAACCACAAGGTCATACTAGTGCACCTTTTTCAGCACCTGCCCCTCCTATAGTGTCTCGTCGTAGTGGGAGAGAGATAAGAAAACCAATTTGGTATGCACTCTTGGGAGAGTCTTTTGACAGAATCCCTGAAGAGTTGAATACCGAACCCGTGAATTACGACGAAGCACTATAGGATAAAGATGCAGAAAAATAGATTGTTGCTATTAAATCAGATATGGAGTTCATGTATTCCAGTAAAGCCTGAGATCTTGTAGAACCAGCTATAGATGGAGTCAAGCCCATTGGATGCAAGTGGATCTATAAGAAAAAGAGAGACGTAGACGGAAAAGTGTAAACTTAAAAAGCTAGGCTTGTTGCAAAAGGATTTACTCAAAAAGAAGGGATCGATTATGAGGAAACCTTTTCGCTAGTAGCTATGCTTAAGTCTATTAGAATTCTCTTATCCATTGCTGCTCATTATGATTATGAGATTTGGCAAATGTATGTCAAGACAGTTTTCCTTAATGGAAGTCTTGATGAAATCATTTTTATGCGACAACCAGACGGTTTCATTCAAAAAGGTCAAGAACACATGTTGTGCAAGCTTAAAATATTCATTGATGGATTAAAGCAAGCTTCTAGGGCATGAAACACTGTTTTGACAATGCGGTTAAAACTTTTAATTTTGGGCAATGTCTTGATGAATCTTGTGTGTACAAAAAGCGGACTGGGGATAAAGTGGTTTTTCTGGTATTGTATGTAGATAATATCTTGCTCATAGAAAATAATATGGGCTTGTTGAATTCAGTTAAGGAATGGTTGTCTAGTAATTTTGATATGAAGGATTTGGGAGAAGCTGCTCACATCCTTGGGATCAAGGTTCTACGTGATCGTAAGTAAAAGATGTTAGGCTTATCTCAAGCTCTTTACATTGATACTATTCTTACCAGGTTCAGCATGCATGATTTCAAGAAAGGATTTCTTCCTTTCAGACATGGAATTTCTCTATCTAAGGATCAACGTCCTAAGACAGATGTTGAGACAAAAAAGATGAAGGCGGTTCCTTATACATCAGCTGTTGGAAGCCTCATGTATGCGATGTTGTGTACTAGATCTGATATCTTCTTTACTGTAGGCATGGTTAGTAGATTTCAGTCTAATCCTGGACGAGAATATTGGATGGCTGTTAAGCATATAATCAAGTACCTGAAAAGTACTAGGGATTACATGCTGGTCTACCATTCGAATGAGTTAGTGCCAATTGGGTACACAAACTCAGATTTCTAGTCTAACAAGGACTCTCGTAAGTCGACCCTTGGAAATTTGTTTACCTTGGGAGGTGCAGCCGTTGTTTGGAGGAGCATCAAGAAAACTTGTGTTGCTGATTCCACCATGGAAGCCGAGTATATAGCAGCCTCTGAGGCAACTAAGGAAGCGGTATGACTCAAAAACTTTCTAAAAGACTTGGCGGTAGTCCCTGCGATAGAAGTCCCACTTACTATTTATTGTCAATAGTGGTGCGGTTGCAAATTCAAAAGAACCACGGAGTCATAAGAGGGCAAAACACATTGAGCGTAAGTACTATTTGATTCGAGACATAGTGCAGAGAGGAGATGTGGTGGTTGTGAAAATTGCATCAGAGAACAACATGGCAGACCCTTTCACAAAAGCCTTGCCGCAAAAGTCTTTTGATAGGCATGTAGAAGGAATGGGCGTTAGAGTTGTAGGTGCATGGTTATGAGTCTAAGTGGAAGATTGTTAGGATATACTATTAACCATGCGGTTTTGATATAGTATTATTTATTGAATGATTATTTATTTATTTATTTAATTTAATAAAGTGTTACATTAAATAGATCATTTTGTTATATATGTGTCCTCAACTTATATAGTAGATGATTTGGTGTATAGAATTTGAGCTTATACACAGAAGATTAAATCATCAGTTCTTATAAGTTAAAGTTATAGTTCACAATCGTAGATGGAAATTTGGACAAACCATCAGAATGATTGTAGCACGAGATAAAAAGTAATTTATCTTGATTACGAGAATGGTATAGTTTTAACTTCTCGTGCTAGTGCATTTTGTATGTATTGAACAGGACCGAGTAGATATAGATGTTTTAGACTGATTGATAAAAATATATTCTCTAAACTATTAAATGTACTTATATTCTCAATCTTGAAATAACTATTATGAGCTGTATATATTAATTATCGTTTTGATTTATTAAAAGGCGAGACCCTGAGATGGGTCAACATGCCTGATAGATTGGATGATAATAATATATATTGGTGAAATAATAAGTTAGTTGATGGAATCCATGTCTCGGTATAAAGATTGATGATACGCCTTTTATGAGAAGCTTATAAGTTTTCATGTGTAAACCCGGCCGGTGGATTTATGAATCCGACATATGAAATAAGTTAAGTATTGCTCTAAAGGAAATTAATCATTAATTAAATTCATCAGTAATTTAATTTATTGATTAGTATCTGTAATCTTAACATGAGGAATTACATAAGTGTTTAATAGGGAATTATGAAATATAAATGGAGGAGTGCAATTACTAATTTCTAGTGGAATGATTTATAATTTATTATGGTAAGAATAATTTAAATTAATATTTTAAATTATTTCCATAATAGGGAGCCTCAGTAATTAATTTTATGGTCCCTACAGTGTTCATATTTAACTAGAACTCAAAATCCTATTTTCTAGGAAAAAAAAAGAAAACAAACGTGTTTCTTTCTCCAAGAAACAGGCGTGACTTTTCCTCTCCTTTTTGGACGGGGAAAGCTCTTCTATAAGTAGGGGTTCTTCCAACCTAGAAAACTGAATTAATCAGTTTTCTGCACAATACTTGCCCACTCAAGTATTGAGAGAGTTCAGCTGTGAATTTGGAATCACTGGAGAAAACCGTAGAATTGAAGTTGGACTTGTTTCAAGATTCCTGCTCACGTTTCAAGAGGTAATTCTTGATTAATTTATAGCACGCTTTATGTGTACTACGTGTTGGTATTTGTTGTCTATAATTCATGTAAGCAGTATGTTCTTGGAATGCTTCCGCTGCGTATACTATTTTCCAACAATTGTTACCTAAGTAATTCCCACCCTAAAACTATTAGAGACTTCATACCAATAGCGTGTTGTTCGACACTCTATAAAATTATTTCTAAAGTAATCACTCGCACAATCAAGAAGGTTATTGATGGTTTAATTTGGAAGGAAAGAGCCCGTCTGCATTAATATTTGGCATAACAATCTCAAGCAATATACTGTTGATGATTAACTGGTCAAGAGATACACTAGGGCACATCTCTTACCTAGATACATGATCAAAGTGGACTTGCAGAAGGCCTACGATTCAGTAGAATGGCAAGCAATTATTGCAAGAATTGGGCTTCCCAAACAGGATGGTAACATGGATCATGACTTGGATAAACACCGTGAGCTACACTTTCTTAATTAATGGGAGTATGTCTAACATAATGCAGGCTAAGAAAGAAAGGGCTTAGATAGGGGATATCATATCATCATATATTTTTGTCTTACTGATGGAGTGTTTGAATGAATGCCTAGGCACTCTGCAAGATATTTGTATTTTAACTTTCGTCCTAGACGTCAGAAATTTGGAATTATTCACCTCCGTTTTGCAAATGACCTCCTTATTTTTGCTATGGGGATACCATGTCTATTGAGATACTAAAACATAAGTTTGATCTATTCTCGGAATTTTTAAGAGTTAGATTCAATTGCAGAACTCATTAATACTTGTTCCAGTCTATATTAGTTGTCCACATTATTAAAAGATAGTTGTCTCAAATTACTTGTTAATTTGTAAAACCAAACTAGAATTAATTATATTTTTTTTATTTCACCCTTATAATTAATTCTTTTAGAAAGTGTAACAAATTTGTAATGTTCTAAAAATGTTTCTTAATGGTAAATTAGTAAAAATACTCTTCTTATTTATGATTTATTAAGAAGCATATAAAGAGAAAAAGTAAGCAACTAATATGAACCGAAACCGGAGGGAGTACAACAAAAGATACTCAATAATTAAAAAAAGAAGAAGATAGAAGTAAAATTTGCTTTCCCAAGAGTCTCACTCCCAAGAACCTGTCAACCACCTACTCTCACACCCACCTAACCCCCCCAAAAAAGAATATCACCATGCTTAGTTGGTGGATTGATGAGAAGTTGGTGAAAACAACTTGTTGTAGGCCTCTGTTAAAGCTACATTTGTGGTGCTATAACCACCATCAAGAACAAGATTTAGTCCACTCACATATTTAGAATCATCACTTGTCAAGTACAACACTGCCTTTGCCACTTCTTCTTCATCTAGCAAAGCTCCTTTCAAATTTCCTCTTTCTTCAGCCCATTTGTCCCCTGCTTCTCTGTCAACTATTCCAAGCACGTTCAATGCAAGTGGTGTGCTAATGTAATGAGGAGAAACACAATTAACTTTTATTCCGTACTTTCTCAATTCGATTCCGACGTTCTTGGAGAGCCCCAAAACTGCACATATTGATGCCGCATATGTGTGTGGGAGAAATCCATAGAACACTGTTGCTGAACTTGCTGTGAATATAATTGAACCTTTTATTTTGGTCGGAATCATCACTCTAGCAGCATGTTTCGCGCAAAAGTAGGCGCCAACAACGTTTACATCGAACACATTCTTGATTATGTCGTAATTTACATCTAAGATGCTAGAAGTTGGCTTACCCACTATACCAGCATTACTGAATATTATGTCGAGCTTACCAAATTTGTCAATTATTGCATCTACCGCGTTTTGAACGTCTGATTCAATTGCGACATTACAATGGACAAATGTTATGTGTTCTGTGCCAATTTCTTGTACTAAGGAAGTTCCAAGATCGTCCTGAATATCTGCAATTGTAACTTTTGCACCATGTTGAACAAAAAGTCTAGCTGTGGCTGCTCCAATGCCACTAGCTCAACCAGTTATAAGTGCTACTTTACCTTGTAGCCTGCAAAGATAAGTGAAATTAGAATAAAAGAAGCGGATAATGAATTAGGAAACATAGAAAAGAAAGTACTTGCTTTTGGGCTATTGCGGATTGAAGAGATGAGCTAGTCATTTTCTCAAGCTACAGAGCACTTCTTCATACGTACACGAGAGTGCTTTATACACTCTTTATTGAAAAATATAGGCCAATTGGGTCCCATAAGTATATATAAAATGTGTATTTTTTAAAAATCAAATACTTCCTCCGTTTCAATTTGTTTGACCTATTTTTCTTTTTAGTCCGTTTCAAAAAGAATGTCTTTTTCCTTTTTTTAAAACTTTTTAATTACAACTTTTCACACGGCATATTCAAGACCACAAGATTAAAAAACATTTTAATACATTTGACATATCTTTAATTTAAGACCATAAATTTCAAAAGTCTTCTTTACTTTTTTAAACTCTGTGTCAAATCAAAATAAATCAAACAAATTGAAATGAAAGAAGTAATAGTTCAGCGGATTTTTAATTTTATAAGAAAAATAATTTTACTACATAAATTCATCAAATTGAGCGGTCATTTAAAAAATGAACTTATTGAAATCTATTACTAGAAGGCTTCCACTTCCCATGGTACATCATAGTTTATTAGTCAATGAAGTTGCATTTAGTTTAGTTGGGGTATGGTCCCCCCTTAAAGATTTTGTAATGGGGTTGATCATTTTTTAATTGAGTTTATATTTATTAGATTAAAATAAAAAAGATTACAATAAAAAATAAAAAATTATCACTCATCGAAAGCTTACTTTTTCGACAGTTGTCTTTTGTGTTGGTAAGATGGAAGTTTTGAGATGTTCTTTTTTTTTAAATTAGAAAATATAGTACTGTGATTTTGGGGAAGGGATTCGATTAGTTATTTGAATGCAGAAGCCCGTCTTTAAAAATTTTAGAGCTTTTTTTAAAAATAAAATAATAATTGTTGATTACAATTGCAGAGCTCATTAATATAATGAAAGGTATTCTTTCCGTCCATTTTTATTTATTCATTATCTTAAAATATATGTTTATTTTTATTTATTTAATTTGAAAAATTAAAAGATAATTTTTTATTTTATATCTATTTTATCATTATTATTTAATAGTAATTATTTTTCATTTATTTTTTAATATTTAAATAGCTTATAATAATTAGAAATGATAAAAACTATATCATTTTATTTATTATTGAATGTGTCAAATTAAATGAAGGAGTACCCGTTACAATTAAAAAATTAAGATTTATTTTTCCAATAGTCTCACTCCCAAGAACATATTAACCACCTGCTCCCAACAAGAACTTGATTTGTGCTCTCTTTGATTCATATTATATGGTATTTTTTATATTTATTTTAAAATAAATAGTCTGTTACGTAATTAAAAGTTTATTTTAACTTTTTTCTCCAAATTTATTTTTATATAGATAGTGATTTTTTACATAATCAAGAACTTATATTAAATAGGTACTATTTAGTTAAGAACTCATTCAATCGATATTAAATAGGTACTATTTAGTTAAGAACTCATTCAATCGAGTGTCTATTGAAAGACGGAAATAACCTTTCTACTTTTTTAAGTTAGGGATAAGATCTACATATACTCTATCTTTTTCAGATTCAATCTGTGAGATTGCGCTGAATTTATTATTATTGTTGTTGTACTATTTAGTTAAGGTTAATTTAGTGAAAAATACCTCTTATTTTTTAGGGGTGAATTGTTTTCTTAAAGTGTGTCCAAACTAAAAATACCATATAATATAAATCGGAGGGAGTATCACTCACCTATTTGGAAATTGGAATCATCATTTGCTAAATATAAAATTTATATTTTATTATTAGTACTCTAATAAATTTTAAAAATAGTTACTTAACGATAAATATAAAATTAAAAAATATTAATTATTAGAAAGATCCAAAAGTGCATTCTTCGAGGCCATATTATATTCCGATTTTATCTTTGAGATGCATCGATTCACAAAAATTTGCTTACATGCAATTACATGTGATTTAAATTCCAAAATTTGATGAGTGGGTTCACTATTGTCTAGGTTAATTTAGTGATTATGACATTAATGTTTTCTTATAATGTATTTTATAAAATATATTGTAAAACTAAGTTAAAGAGTAACAATATGAAGTAAGAAGTAGATAAAAAATTAGAGGAATAAAAGATAAAAATTTTCTTATTATTTCAAGTATGTTTAAGTGTACACAATATGAATTATTATGCCTTTATTTATAGTGTCCATAAAAGTATAAAAAAGGTTGTCAATAATATAACATTAATCATTGAGATAATAGAGGAGGTTATGGAGGTGTAAGGTCACAAGATTAATGGTGATGAGTAGACGAGGTTATCTTCATAATGAAGGAAAATAATGTGTATAAGTAGTGAGAGTTAATCACATTTGTGTAATAAACATATAAAGTAACTATATTTTATAACCCTTCTCTTGATGTCCAGTAACAGATAATCTTACTAGAAAATTTTTTATGAGAAAATATTCTAGTGGAGGAAAAAAAGTATAAATACATATTTTATAATACGCATGATTTGTTGTCTCGTTAAAAACTTTCCTAGAAAATTCAGTGAGACAAAACCCCAGCTAAAAAAAAGAGTGCAGCGCGTATAGTCCTCCCACTAATTAACACATCACTTAATTCTTGCAGATGATGTTTCCCCAATCTTACATATTTAGCTTTTTCAAATATTGACATTAGCATAATCTTTGTGATCAAATTACATTTATGAAGATGCTGCATCCTGAGCTCATCTTGATATATGATTTTTTTTTTGGATATGTTGAATCTTTAAACTCAATCAAATATATTTTTGACAATTATTATATTTGTGATCTTGTTGTCGTGGATCAATTGCTCATTCAACTCATTTGTAGTAACAATCAAGTAGCATACACTTTCTTTTTCATGATAATAAAATTGATTATCTTATATAATAACATAATATAACATTATTTTCACATGCAAATAGATTAATTTGTTGAAATCAAACTTCATATAAATCAAATAATTTTTCTGCACTTTCATAATCAATAAACCTTGACAAAATTGGTTAGAACAAACAAAGTTATATCGATAATTTATTTTTCAATATATCCATCATTTTTATGAGGTCTAAATGATATACATATATAGTGATATCATAATCATTGAGGTTCTCAATGAAATTATTTTAAGTCCTTTTAAATCCTTCAACGATTTACATATAACCTTCACCGTTTAGATAGACATGCCAATCATTTTTTATACCTATTCAATTTTTTTTTTTTATCTATTGCCACATTAAAAAAATCTCATTGCATCCACCACAAGAGAGCACATCTCCATTCAATAATATTAGAACTTTCTTGAAAAATTTTATGCCCCAAAGCACAAGTCATAATTGTTACGTTCATTTTCAAAAATTCAAAAATTACTTCATAATTTTCGTGGCAGAAAAAATCATTTATTTGATTTTGTTTTAGAAAAAATAATTTAAAGAAGTCTTTAAAGAGAGAGTCGCCACTTAATTTTAGAAAAATTAAGAAACCATTTTAAAAAGGTATTTTTAGAAAAACTTTATTGAAAATTAGAGTTCGGGTAAGGGTTCAAGTTAAATTCGAAAGAAGGTGTTAGACACTTTCGAAAATTCACAAAGTGTGGTTCCCGACGGATGTAAACATTTGGCTAATTTAAAAAATCTTAAGTTATTTTTTGTAAAATCTCATTTAAAACGAATAGAATTTATTTGTTACTTTAACATTCATATTTATTCCAAGCTGTCATGACCCGATTTCTCGGTCATGATGGCACCTACAACCCCCCAGTAGGCAAATCAATCTCCGTAGCCCAGAACGGTTAGTAATGGGATACCTTCTAACAATTTAAGCGGAAGATTTGATACATAAGCGGAAGCAAGGGCATAATGAGAAGAAAATAAATACAACAGAGATATAAACAAGCGGAATCTAAACCAACCCAAAACCTGGTATTAAAGTGTATAAGAGCCGAACTACATCAGGGGTACAAAGGTCCAAAAGTCATATATACACAATGTCTCCGAGACTATAAGAGTACAAAATACACCAAGGATAACTGAAGTCAAGCTCTGAACGCCAAGAGCTCACCCTCAGCCTGGATGATACAAAAACTGCACCCCGCACGAGTCTCCGATGCGCTAACGGCGATGGCCCACGCTAGGATCTGCACCAGAAGATGCAGAGGGTAGGGTGAGCACCAAATGCGAAGCACAAGGTACCCAGTAGGTATCATAGGCCGACTGCGCACATATAAAGTAAAAGATCAATAGCAGGCAGAGTAGGAACAAACAATCACAGAATTCAACTATAAGCACACAGGAGCTAGCCCAGAGGGAAGGCAACAGAAACAAAATATAAGGCTAGCATATAGAATATATACACATAACAAGCACAGGTGAAAGTAAGGACAACACACCTGGGATCCGTGCAAAAATAGTATATATAAGAATAAGTTCTAGAAATGGGCGGTATACCGGTACCCTCAAGTATAAGGAAAAATGGAGAGAAGAATAAAGGTAGACATGCTCGACATATATGAATTAATACCCCATCAAGTCATACAAAACTCAATCCAGAACTCACCACCTCACAGTAATCATGCTCATACTCAACCGTAACAGGGAACAATATCGGAATAAAGTAACAAGAGTCTACCTACAGTCCCTCGGCCGCCCATACAACCGAGGAACGCAATCAAGTGAAAATAAACCCTCCGGCATCCCATACTACCGGAGCGTACAATCAACAAACACCAAACAAGGGTGGTATCTCAAACAATGGATGATATGATGCATGAAAACCTCGGGGTGAAATAGAACCACTGTATGTACCTCCTCCGGTGCCGATCAAGCCTAGAAGGCAGATTCCATGAAAGGACATGACCCGTATACCTCTACTCCATCATATACCCTTCCCCCCGGCACACACATACCAAAGCCTCAGTCCTGGAGTGGTAAGGTCCATGGAGGTCCCGGACCCCATACTAAAATTCAGAATCAAAATGTGTCCTCCGGAATCGAGTCCGGGTTCAAGCCAGTGGCCAAGTCTCAAATATGCATGCCTAGACCCTGTCTAGGACTAAAACAGTAAAAAAAGATGTCTCAAAAACCCTTCCAAGGGTGTCCGGGCACAATCAGGTCTAAAACAGTAGTAAAAACATCTCACATGCTCGACCCGGTCGAGCCTGATATCATTTCAAATCAGTAAAAAAACTTAGCTAGCACTCTGATCCGGTCGTGTCTAGCAATAGTGGTAAATCATGATAAAACCATATTTTTAACCTTCTTTTACCCCAAGAAGATCCACGTATCAAGTCAAATCATTTCCAAATCAAATTTCATAAAAAATGGGCCGCCGGAGTCATGCAAGTTATAGAAAATCAGTTTCCGTAGGCCCGAAGTCAAAAACCATAATAAAACGTGGAAAAACCACTTTATATGCGTGGAAATGATATGATCAACCAAAATAGCTGCCCGGCAGCTCACAATCAACCTAACGGCCCTGCACAGGCTCCGAAGCTACTCAGCAAGCATAACCCACCTAGAAGAATATTTCTATATCCGGGACTCGCGGACATTCCCAATAATCCCATCTTCTATGTTCCAAGGTCAACAAGACCTCACGGGGTCACAAGGGTAATAAATATATCAACTAGTAGGAATACTACACACAATGGAGGAAAGAAATAGGACGAATCATGGAAAAGTGGTCAAGGTCCGTGGTACCAACCTAATAACCCAATCCAAGGATGCCAACTAGTACAATTTTACCCGATATATGCAAAGTCTAGGGAGTTAAGCCGTAACCTACTATCGTTCGACGACAAGCTGTGGGAACGACGATATCTGAGGTCGAGCTGCTCTGAGAAACTCCGAACAAGAATCAAACTATCAAATTCATGAATAAAATATTAAAACGAGTCTAACGATACCCATATTGCTATAATTATAGCCGGGTTGATATTCGGGTCAAAAGCGGGCCATGCGAAACCAAAAATGAAAAAAACCACGATGACCCCAACGATTCCAAGAAGGCATGCTCCAAATTTGAGCACAATTGAACAAGCTACGGGCACCAAAACAGCCCGCCTAGATTGGGGATTAAAGAATGAAAATTTCGAAAATAAAAACGAAAATTGGGCAAGAATTACTTACCAAAATGATGGAAAATCAGCACAAGACGGATAAAACTTCACACCCACGAACATGCAAAATCTTAGGGGGCAGAATCTATCACAAAATTCAAGCTTTGGATGAGCATCAATGGAGGAATTAAGAGAGAAATCGAAGAAGGCAAGTTGGGAAAGATGACTTACCAAGAGGCGAAGAACTACGGATAATCGACGAACAAATAATTTCCTAAGGTTTAGAACTGAATTGGAGCAAAATGGTGGAGAGAATTTTGAGTTTTAGAGTGAGAAAAGTGAGGAGAAGGGCTGGAAAAAATGAAATGACAGCAATAAATAGCTGTTGTCCGCAGCTGATTTTCTGCACTTTTTAGAAAACTCGATGGGGCATTCCGAGCACAATCGGAAACCAATATTCTAAAGACAATAGTGCTAATAGAGTGGAAACAACGTTCCAAACTCAATGGAATCGATGAAATTTCCATACGAGGTCATTTCAGAGAAATGTTGACCCAAGTCAACACTAACGAAAAGGAACTCAAAGGCTCAAAATGAGTCTGACTCACCCAAAACCCGAACCAACCACCTTCTTAGACCAAACTCAATATTCCAGAGCTGATGGAATTGTCAGATTTTGAATCCGATACTCCGATCATCGAAAGTCACCCGAAGTTACACTTTCAACTCCAAAGGGCCTAAAAACTGAGAAAACCACACAATACCCACACCGAAAGTTCTCAGGCCTCAACTAAAGGTCCAACTAGACCAAACTCATCACTCCGGAGCTAACGGAACTGTCAGAATTCAATTCCAAGCACGTTAGCTAAGAATGTTGACTAAAGTCAACGATATTCTAAGTTTAAAGCTCTAAAATAGGCAAATGGCTAAAACGACCAAACGAATGACCAGGGTACCGAACTACCGGTCCCAGCAAGCCATAAATTACTTGGGGCCACTATAGGAAGGCTCTAATAATGCAATAAATGTGAAAACACAAAAATGACCGGAAGGGTCATCACAACATCCACTACTAAAAAGACTTTCGTCCTCGAAAGTCAAGAAGAAGGGAGTACCTGAAGGCTCGAACAATTGCGGATACTAGCACGCAACTCACTCTCGGTCTCCCAGGTAGCCTCCTCGACTGGATGATGCTTCCACTGCACTTTCACAACCAGAATTTCCCTAGATCTCAACATCCTGATATCTCTAGCCAGAATAGCTATCGGCTCCTCAACAAATGATAAACTCTCATCCAACAGAACCGAATCCCAATGCAACACATGGGACTCATCAGGCACATACCGGTGCAATATCGAAACATGGAAAACTGGGCGAACAGCTGATAACATCGATGGCAATGCTAACATGTAGGCAACACTACCAACCCTCTGTAGAATCTCAAATGGCCCAATAAACCTGAGGCTAAGCTTGCCCCACCGACCAAATCTCATCACGCCATTCATGGACGATACTCGGAGGAAAACCATATCACCAACACTGAACTCCAAGGCACGAAGTCTACGATCATTGTAGATCTTCTGCCTACTCTGGGCTGCTCTAAGTCTGTCCTGGATCAAACAGACTCAATCCAAGGAATCTCTAAGTAAATCTGTACCCTGCGGTCTGGACTCTAACCCATCAAACCAACCAATGGGTGATCTGCAATGCCTACCATAAAAAGCCTCGAAAGGTGCCATGCCAATGCTCGAATGAAATATATTATTATACGCAAACTCAGCCAATGGCACAAACTGATCCCATGAACCTCCAAAGTCAAGAACACAAGCCCGAAGAATATCCTCCAAGACCAGAATAGTCCTCTCGGATTGGCCATCTATCTTAGGGTGGAAAGCAGTACTAAGATGAACCTCCGGACCCAAATCCCTCTTTATAGCTCTCCAAAACTGGGATGTGAACTAAGTGCCGCAATGTGAAATGATAGAAGCTGGGATCCCGTGCAACCATACAATCTCACGAATATAGATTTGAGCTAACCTCTCTGCCCCGTAGGAAGTCTGAATCGGAAAGAAATGGGCTAACTTAGTCAGCCTATCAATGATCACCCAAATGGAGTCAAACCCCCGAGTAGTACGAGGCAAACAGACAACAAAGTCCATAGTAATACCTTCCCACTTCCACTAAGGAATGGGAAGTCGCTGCATTAAACCACCTGGTCTCATGTGCTCAAACTTCACCTGTTGATAGTTCAAGCATCGAGATACACACTCTGCCACGTCCCACTTTATACCATCCCACCAGTAAAGCTGCCTCAGATCTCTATACATCTTCACTGCGCCAGGATGAATGGAGCATCTGGAACAATGTGCCTCATGGAGTATCAATTGTATCAAATCACTAACTCTCAAAACATAAAGTCGACCCTCAAACCTCAGAATCCCATCAGAACCCAAGGTAGCCCGGCTGGCGTCACCCCGAACCACCTGATCACGAAAGTCACACAAACTCTGATCCTCAAACTGTCAGCTCTGAATCTGATAAACTAGAGTAGAGTGAACCTCAACACTGGCAAGAACTCTGCTGGGATCCGATAAGTTAATCCTAACCAAACGGTTAGCCAAGGACTGGATATCCAAGGCCAATGGTCGCTCAGAAACTGAAAGTGAATCTAGGCTGCCCATACTCACCGCCTTTATGTGAGACCCCATAATTTTTTTCGTATAATATACGTAGCGTGAAGTGAGTGTATGAGGTGTATATGATTTGGTGTGGATGCCAGGAGGATAAGATTGCAAATGGGTAGTGATATAAAATAATTAAACTAAGGTTTTGGGTCAAGGAGAGCCCTTAGACAAAAGTTTGAGTTAAAGAAATGCCTCGTGTACCACCTTGCTCGTTTGGAAAGTTTAAACTAACCTGTAGCTTCGGGATGAGACTAAGAGTATATGATATGCTAAGAAGGATGTGCTATGAGGTATTATAATCGCTCATTGTCGTATGTTAAGTTAAGAAGTCAAGCAAGTTGCGAAATAAATATCGGCAAAATTTACCGTAAGTTTCTTTAATAAATTTTAACTTTGGGTCAAATGTCTTGGAGCTTTTCTCCTAATATATGAATAGTTAGAGGGCCTACAACCCACAAAATCTAAGTTCTACGAGTATAATTTCCAACACACAAAATCTCACGTCCAACCAACCTTGGAGTAAAAAGTTATGACTATTTTACCGCGGACTGTCTGTGCTAAAACCGGGCCGCGAACCGGGTCCCGAACCGGGTTGGGTCAAGATTAGGATATATATTCCTATTGACGTTTTAAGTCATAAAAATATTCCAAAAATAGTTCTGAAATAGGGAGAAACATAGGAGAGGATTACAAGGAAGTTCTTGAGTGATCAAGGTGCATTTTGGGTGATTTCTATCGCTAAAGTTTGCCCCCGTGCCAATGTCTTTCAAAGAAGGTATTTCTAGCAGTAGAATAGTAAAAAGAGCTCCAAACGTAGCTAGAAATACCTTTTTTGAAAGACATTGGGATCGCAGCTGAAGTATTTTTGTGGTATTGTTATGATGATATTCTGCTTGTTCGGTTATATAGGATATTCGACATCTATATGTCATTTTGTCGATTTCCTTAACTATATATCTATATGTAGGAGTTCTTGTTCTTCTTTGGGTGTTGTGATTTAAAATTATTGCAAAGGAACATTAAAAATTCGCAACCAACCTCCTTTCTCGCTAAAATGATTTTTTTGAAAACTTTAAAATAATAATTCGATTTTCAAAACTCTCAAATGTAACTCGTATGTTTAAACTACCAAAGATTCAATTTTTTGAGATACCTTCTTTTACAAACTATTAGGGAAACATATATAGAAACTATGTGAAGCACCTTAAGCTCTTTATAAACATCCTCAGGTTTAATTTACCTTTCTAAAGTCGAGTTAAGTGTTCAAATTTATTATAATAGCACATAAGATTCTACGAGGCATTTACACGTTATATGAAAGTAATTACGAGATTATGAGAACAAGAGTACCAACGGGCCAAGATTGGAAACATAATTATGATGACATACGTGCATTACACATCCATGACATGACATGCTATGCATTGGAATCTCGAGCTATAATTGGGAGGTATGGGGCCTATTGCCTATATTTATACGTATAAAACACATATGGCCACGAGTTGGCAGATATGATCCCGGTTAGCTACCAAAAGACGCCACCATTGCTAGCACTTGATTGTGTACAATGCATTTGCATTTATATATATCTATTCACGATATACAATTATGCGAGCATACCATGCATATTTGATTTCTATAAGGTCAGATGTCGGTCATGGAGGCTATCAAAGTTTCAGTTTCAGGTGGTATCTCTATTACTTTTTTTACAGCAACTATTTATGATTCTACTCTCTACCTTACATACCAGTACATTTTTATTCGTACTGACGTTCCGTTTCCTGGGGACGCTGTATTTTGTTTCGTGCGTGCAGGTCCATGTAGGGATTCTGATCGACCCCTCTACTAGGATTCAGGGTTCAGCTGTGAGTTGATAAGCACCACCTCTTCCTAGGGCTATCAGAGGGTGTTTACTTTTGTTGTACAATTTGGGTATAGTTGGGGCCTTGTCCCGACCGGTGCTTATAACACTCTTAGAGGCTATTGTGGACATGGGATTCTAGGTTTCTTTTTGTAGCTTCCAGACTCTAGTCCCATAGGTTGGGAATGTATGTATATGTATGTATGTGTGTCTTCGGTTGCGACCTCATCGGCCAACCATTACTTCTTTATTTTTGGCTTTTCTACCTTTGTCTATATGACTTGTTGTTATTCAGGTTATGACCTTAATAGTCCAGGCTTGGTATTTCAGATGTTATGCTGCTCGACTTTTTGGGCCCATAACTTAGTTAGCTAGTATGTTTTAGTGGCTAACTTGGTCGAGTAAGGTATCGAGTTCCAGTCGCGCCTCCCCTAATTTGGGGCGTAACAAACTTGGTATCAGAGCAGGTCATGTCCTAGGGAGTCCACAAGCTGTGTCTAGTAGAGTCTTGCTTATGGGTGTGTTGTGCACCACACTTATAATCAGGAGGCTACATGGAATTTATGAGTGGTTACATTTCTTTCAATTGATAGATCGTGCTATAGAGCAGAGTTAGAAGAACATATGACATCTAAATCATGCTTTGTGTTTCTTATCTGACAGAGTACATACGCTCAGGAGATGGCACAACAAGATATAGGCATGGATCCAGGGGAAGGTACCAGTCGTTCCCCACCGGATTAGAGGGATAGAGTTTCCTTGGAGGCACACAGTGAGTCTCCTGCACCCCCAGTGCCAGCTTCCCCAGCAACTGCTGAAGCCCGGGGAGATGTAGTTCTCCTAGCCCCATAAGTTCCATTGGTACCTGAGATAGCCAGGAACACGGGACCTCCAGCACCTATTGTTCCTCCACCAGAGATAGGGGATAAGAGAGGCGATTCAGTTATTGACTAGGATGGTTGCTATTCATGAGCGTGAACTAGGGTAGGGAGAAGAGGCTAGGAGAGGTCGGGAAGAAAGCTCAAAGGTACGAGAGTTTCTTCATCTGGTTCCTCCATTATTTACAGGATCTAGTTTGATCGAGGACCCCCAGGACTTTATAAACCAGGTGTATAGATTGTTGAGGGTGATGCATGTCTCTATCACCGAGGCTGTGGAGTTGTCTTCTTTTCGACTACGTGATATAGCCGTCTTGTGGTATGAGGCATGGGAGAGATCCAGAGGATCTGATGCTCCGCTAGCAGAGTGGGATGACTTCTCTGAGGCCTTCCTGGCCCATTATTTGCCACGAGAGGTTTGGGAGGACCGTCTTGACTAGTTTATCAGTCTGAGGTAGAGGAATATGAGCGCCAAAGATTATAGCCATAAGTTTAATTCCTTGGCGAGGTATGCACCAGATATTGTACACACCATGAGGGCTAGAGTTCATCGTTCTATGGATGGTTTGGGCGATCATCTTATCAAAGATTGTACAGTAGCATCCTTACAAGATGATGTAGATATTTCCCGCATACATGCTTTTTCTCAGACTACATAGGACCTTTCTCACCGAATTCGGGACACCCATAGGGACAAGGAGCAGAGTAAGAAGGCCCATACTATGGGGTCTTATAAGGAGCCACGAGGTGATTTTAGGCCCCCAGTCCCTCGATATCCACCATGCACAGCAGGTAGTGCTCCATCACAGATGCGAGGCCAGCGGTTTGATCATTATAGTCAGTCAGGACCTGGGCAGAGCTCAGGCCAGTCTGAGGGCCGTCGATAGGAGCATTCTGGGCAGATGAGGCAACCTATACCTCTATGTACATAGTGCGATAAGCTGCATATCGGGCAATGTAGGCTAGGTTCAGGTGCATGTTATCACTGTGGGTAGACATGATATTTTATTAGCCGGTGTCCAGGGTTAGGCAGGGGTGGACCAGCTCAGCCTTCAGGATCTGCAGCAGCCTCTTCACCTTCTGTCCACCCCCCTTGACCAAGCCCACAGTCTACTCAGGGTCGTGGCAGAGGGAGAGGTAGAGGAGAGACCTCAGGTTCCAGCGGTGAACAAAACCATTTTTATGCTCTCACATACCGACAGGATTCAGAGGCATCCCCGGATGTTGTCACAGGTATATTGACGATATTTTCTCAAGCTGTTTATGCATTTATAGATCCTGGCTCTACATTTTCATATATTACTCCATTTATTATTGGTAAGCTTAACATGAGATTTGAGTTGTTGCCGCAGTCAGTTAAGGTGTCTACGCCGGTTGGCGACCCTATTATAGCTAGTTGTGTCTATCGAGGCTGTACTATGTTAATTAATGACCGTCCCACATCTGCTGATTTAGTTGAATTCACTATGCTAGACTTTGATGTCATTTTGGGTATGGATTGGTTGGCATCTTGTTATGCTAATATTGATTGTCGTACGAAAGTGGTCAGATTTCATTTTCCAGGTGATCCAGTCTTGGAATGGAAAGGTAATGCAGCCACGCCCAGGGGTAAGTTTATTTCATACCTTAGGGCTCAAAAGTTGATTGCTAAAGGCTGTATATACCATTTAATTCATGTCTAGGATATGGATAAGGAGTCACAAACTCTTCAGTCAATTCCTATTGTGAATGAATTTTCGATGGTTTTCCCTGATGAGCTTCCAGGAATTCCCCCAGAAAGGGAAATTGACTTTGTTATAGACTTGCTTCATGATAAGCAGCCTATATCCATTCCCCCTATAGAATGGTTCCTGCAGAGCTAAGGGAATTGAAGGAACAACTGAAGGACTTACTTGATAAAGTCTTTATCAGGACAAGTATATCCCTGTGGGGTGCTCCGGTGCTTTTTGTTCGAAAGAAATATGGCTCCTTACGGATGTGTATTGACTATAGGCAGCTAAATAAAGTAACGATAAAGAATAAATATCCTCTTCCATGGATTGTTGAATAAATATCCTCTTCCATGGATTGTTGACTTGTTCGACCAGTTACATGGTGCCAAATGCTTTTCCAAGATTGACTTGAGATCCGGTTACCATCAGTTGCGAGTTAGGGATGTTGATATCCCGAAGACAGCTTTCAGGACGAGGTATGTCCATTTTGAATTCCTTGTCATGTCTTTCGGGCTTACTAATGCCCCAACAACCTTTATGTGTCTTATGAACCGGGTCTTCAAACCGTTCTTGGACGTATTTGTGATTGTGTTTATTGACGACATCCTGATATATTCACGATCGGAAGCCGAGCATGCAGACCATTTGCGAGCTATATTGTAGACTCTCCAGGACTGTAGGTTATATGCTACATTCTCTAAATGTGAATTTTGGCTAACTTCTGTAGCTTTTCTTGGTCATTTTATCAACGGTGATGGTATCACAGTTGATGACCAAAAGATTAAAGCAGTGATAAACTGGCCAAGGCCCTTGAATACGACAGAGGTTCGTAGCTTTTTAGGCTTGGCAGGATATTATCAGAGGTTTGTGGAGGGTTTTTCCTCTATCACTGCACCACTGACAAAGCTGACACATAAGGAAGCTAAGTTTCAGTAGACTGTGGCATGCGAGCAGAGTTTCTAGGAGCTAAAGAAAAGGCTTACCACAACTCCTGTCTTGACTCTTCCGGATGGAACAAAGGGTTATGTTGCATATTTTTATGCCTCGAGAATTGGCCTAGGTTGCGTTCTAATGCAGCATGGCAAGGTTATCACATACGCCTCCAGACAGCTGCGGAAACATGAACAAAATTATCCTACACATGATCTTGAGTTGGCTGCAGTTGTCTTTGCCTTGAAGATTTGGCGGCATTAATTATACGGGGTTCATATTGATGTTTTCACTGACCACCAGAGCCTTCAATATTTATTTAAGCAAAGGGAGTTGAACCTACGCCAGAGGAGATGGCTAGAATTGCTAAAGGACTATGATATTGACATTTTATATCATCTCGGCAAAGCTAATATTGTTGCTGATGCGCTTAGCCGGAAGTCCATGGGTAGTCTAAGCCACATTGAAGCTGATAAGGTCGAATTGACCAAAGATCTATGCCAACTAGCTAATTTATAGGTGCGATTATTAGATAGAGAGGGAGAAGACATTGTCGTTCAAAATATGGCAGAATCTTCCTTTGTTACTAAAGTGAAAGAGAGACAGCACGAGGATCCTGAGATGATAAAACTGAGGGAAGGGATTCCACAATAACAACAACCTTTATTTGAGATGACTGGAGATGGAGTCCTTAGATACCAAGGCCGCTTGTGTGTACCGGCAGTAGGAGAGCTCCATGCGAAGATTCTTTCAGAGGCCCATTATTCTAGATATGCAACTTACTCTGGAGCGATGAAGATGTATCGACACCTTTGACATATCTATTGGTGTAATGGCATGAAAAGGGATATCGCCGAGATGGTAGCCCAATATCCCAACTGCCAGCAAGTTAAAGCAGAACATCAGAAGCCTAGAGGCCTAACTCAATATATCAAGTTTCTGTTATGGAAATGGGAAATGATATATATGGACTTCATCACTGGTTTGCCTCGCACACCATGGAGGTATGATTCTATTTGGGTAATTATTGAAAGGCTAACAAAATCTGCTCATTTCCTATAAGTTAGGACAACATATTCAGTCGTGGATTATTCCAGACTTTACATTCGGGAGATTGTGCGCCTTCATGGAGTCCCATTATCTATTATCTCTGACTGAAGGGCTCAGTTCACAGCACACTTCTGGAGATCCTTTCAGAAGGGTCTAGGCACTCAGGTAAATCTGAGCACCGCTTTTCATCCACAGACTGACAGACAGGCTGAGTGTACTATTCAAACTCTCGAGGATATGCTACATGCCTGCATATTGGATTTTAAAGGAAGCTGGGATGATCATCTACCCCTTATTATGTTTGCTTATAATAACAACTTTCAAGATAGTATTCAGATGGCTCCTTATGAAACACTATAGTGACGGGAGTGTAGGTCACCGATTGGTTGGTTTGAGGTTGGGGAAGCAGAGCTGTTAGGTCCCGATCTAGTCCAGCAAGAGATAGAGAAGGTAAAGCTTATTAGAGATTGATTGCAAATAACACAGGGTCGACATAAGTCTTATGCAGATGTTCGATGGTGAGACTTAGAGTTTGATGTAGAAGATTGGGGTTTCTTGAAAGTATCGCCTATGAAAGGCATCATGCGATTTGGAAATAAAGGGAAGCTTAGTCCCAGGTATGTTGGGTCATATAAGATTATTTGGAGAATCGGCAAGGTAGCATACGAGCTTGATTTGCCTACGAAATTAGAAGACGTCCATCCTGTGTTTCATGTATCTATATTGCGAAAGTGCATTTGATATCCTTCGCGTATTACACCTATTGAGGATATTTGTGTTGCTGAAGACTTGTCTTATGCTGAGGTACGTGTGGCTATTTTAGACCGACATGTAAGAAAGCTTTGGACTAAAGAGGTGGCTTCTGTGAAAGTGTTATGGTGGAATGACAACGTCGAGGAAATGACTTGGGAAGCTGAGGAGGAAATGAGGAAGATGTACCCCCATCTATTTATGAGTTAAGGTGAGTCGCATTTCAATAATTGACAATTATTCCTTTACAGCAACATACTTGGATTTTAATTAACTTGAAAGGGTAATTTATATGTCTTATCGTGAGATAGCTATACGAAAAGTTGTAGTTGAATTTTTCAGAATTGGATTTAAGATTAGCGAATGTAACAAATATAGCCTCACAAATGAAATATTAGAGGAAAAGAAATGCAACCAAGGAATATTTTTGATCCATTTGCGGACGAATGTTCTTAAGAGGGGGGGGGGGAGAATGTGAGACCCCGTAATTTTTTTCGTATAATATACGTAGCGTGACGTGAGTGTATGAGGTGTATATGATCTGGTGTGGATGTTAGGAGAATAATATTGCAAATGGGTAGTGATATCAAAGAATTAAACTAAGGTTTTAGGTCAAGGAGAGCCCTTAGACAAAAGTTTGAGTTAAAGAAATGCCTCGTGTACCACCTTGCTCGTTTGGAAAGTTTAAACTAACCTGTAGCTTCAGGATGAGACTAAGAGTATATGATATTTTAAGAAGGATGTTCTATGAGGTATTATAATCTCTAAATGTCATATGTTAAGTTTTGAATTCAAGCAAGTTGCGAAATAAAAGTCGGCAAAAGTTACCGTAAGTTTCTTTAATAAATTTTCTGAACTTTGGGTCAAATATCTTGGAGCTTTTCTCCCAGTATATGATGCGCTAGAGGGACTACGACCCACCAAATCTAAGGTCTACGAGTCTAGTTTCCAACTCCTAAAACCTCACGTCCAACAAACCCTAGAGTAAAAGTTATGACTATTTTACCGCAGAGTGTCTGTGCTGAAACTGGGTCGCGAACCAGGTCGGGTCAAGATTAGGATATATATGCCTATTGACGTTTTAAGTCGTAAAAATATTCCAAAAACAGTTCTGAAACAGGGATAAACATAGGAGAGAGTTACAAGGCAGTTCTTGAGTGATCAAGGTGCATTTTGGGTAATTTCTATCGCTAAAGTTTACCCCCGTGCCTAGAAACGTGATCTCTACGCGTGGCAACTATTTTCCCCTTCGATAAGCCACGTTTGGAGCTGTTTTCAGCAAATAGGACTTGGTATTTCTTGGTGGTTCTTCAAGATTTACACTTGGTTTGCTAAGGTAACCATCCCGGGGCTCTTTTATGATCATTTTTACGAAGTTCTACGGATGTTTCGTCAAGTTATGATCCTATGGAAAATCTTCTGATTTAAGCTTAATTATGAACTGTTTATAGGTGTGTATAAGCTGCGTATATATAGTGTTTGCGAAGCTTAGGATACAAGGAACAACTTCTGTGAAGGAACTATGGGCATTTGGGCGTTCGTTGGGAAGGTATGTTAAGGCTAAGTGTTGTCCTTCCTTTGAGCACGAACCTTAGAAAATTCCTAAATTGTCAAATGCGATATTTTACTATTCTACTGCTAGAAAGACCTTCTGTGAAAGGCATTGCGATCGCAGCTGAAGTATTTTTGTGGTATTGTTATGATGATATTATGCTTGTTCGGTTATATAGGATATTCGACATCTATATGTCATTTTGTCAGTTTTCTTAACTATATATCTATATGTAGGAGTTCTTGTTCTTCTTTGGGTGTTGTGATTTAAAATTATTGCAAAGGAACATTAAGAATTCGCAACCAGCCCTCCTTCCTTGCTAAAATAATTTTTTTGAAAACTTTAAAATAATAATTCGATTTTCAAAACTCTCAAATGTAACTTGTATGTTTAAACTACCAAAGATTCGATTTTTTGAGATACCTTCTTTTACAAACTATTAGGGAAACATATATAGAAACTAAGTGAAGCACCTTAAGCTCTTTATAAACATCCTCAGGTTTAATTTACCTTTCTAAAGTCGAGTTAAGTGTTCAAATTTATTCTAATAGCACATAAGATTCTATGAGGCATTTACACGTTATATGAAAGTAATTACGAGATTATGAGAACAAGAGTACCAACGGGCCAAGATTGACAACATAATTATGATGACATACGTGCATTATGCATCCATGACATGACAAGCTATGCATCGAACTCTCGAGCTATAATCGGGAGGTATGCGGCATATTGCCTATATTTATACGTATGAGACACAGATGGCCACGAGTTGGCAAATGTAATCCCGGTTAGCTACCGGAAGACACCACCATTGCTAGCACTTGGTTGTGTACGACATGCATTTGCATTTATATATATGTATTCACGAAATACGATTAAGCGAGCATACCATGCATATTTGATTTCTATAAGGTCAGATGTCGGCCATGGAGGCTATCAGAGTTTCAGTTTCAGGTGGTATCTCTATTACTTTTTTTACAGCAACTATTTATGATTCTACTCTCTACCTTACATACCAGTACATTTTTATTCGTACTGACGTCCCGTTGCCTGGGGACGCTGCATTTTGTTTCGTGCGTGCAGGTCCATGTAGGGATTCTGATCGACCCCTCTACTAGGATTCAGGGTTCAACTGTGAGTTGATAAGCTCCACCTCTTCCTGGGGCTATCAGAGGGTGTTTAATTTTGTTGTACAGTTTGGGTATAGTCGGGGCCTTGTCCCGACTGGTGTTTATGACACTCTTAGAGGCTATTGTGGACATGGTATTCTAGGTTTCTTTTTGTAGCTTCCAGTATCCAGTCCCATAGGTTGGGAATGTATGTATATGTATGTATGTGTGTCTTCGGTTGCGAACTCGTCGGCCAGCCATCACTTCTTTATTTTTGGCTTTTCTATATTTGTCTATATGACTTGTTGTCATTCAGGTTATGACCTTAACGGTACAGGCTTCATATTTCAGATGTTATGCTGCCTGAAATTTTGGGCCCACAACTTAGTTAGCTAGTATGTTTTAGTGGCTAACTCGGTTGAGTAAGGTATCGAGTGCCAGTCGCACCTCCCCTAATTTGGGGCATGACACTTTCAGCTCAAGGCATCCGCTACTATGTTTGCCTTGCCCGGATGGTATAAAATAGTGAAATCATAGTTCTTCAGCAACTCAATCCATCTCCTCTGTCTCGAGTTCAGCTTGCGCTAACTCGTAATGTACTGAAGACTACGATGGTCTTTGAATATCTCACAATAAAATCCATATAGATAGTGCCTCCAGATCTTGAGTGCGAAGACTACCACTGCCAACTCTAAGTCATGAGTGGGGTAGTTGTGCTCGTGAACCTTCAGCTGCCACGATACATATGCTATCACTCGACCCTGCTGCATCAACATACAACCAAGACCGACCCCTAAAGCATCACAATTCACAAAGAAAATTTGACCCTCAACCGAAAAAGTCAAAACTAGAGCTGAAGCCAATAAGGCCTTATGCCTCTGGAAGCTATCCTCGCACTGATCAGACAACTAAAATGGAACATCCTTCCTAGTCAGCATAGTCAAGGGTGCTTCTATGGAAGAAAATCCCTCAACTAACCTTCTGTAATACCCGGCTAACCCAACAAAGCTGGGAACCTCGGTAGGAGTAGTAGGTCTAGGCCAATTACGAACTGCAGAAATCTTATCCGGACCAACTCTAATCCCATCCTTAGACACCACGTTCCCTAGGAATGCAACTGACTCTAACCAAAACTCACACTTTGAGAACTTCGCATAAAGCCGATGATCTCTCAAAGTCTGAAGTACAGTCCTCAAGTGCTGCTCATGCTCATCTCTACTCCTCGAGTATACCAGGATGTCATCAATGAAGACTATCACGAACATATCCAAGTACGGGCAAAGCACCTTGTGCATCAAGTCCATAAAGGCTGCGGGGGCATTAGTCAACCCAAAACACATCACTAGGAACTCATAGTGGCCGTAACGTGTCCTGAATGCTGTCTTAGGGATGTCCTCCGCCCTAATCCTCAACTGATGGTAGCCGAACCTCAAATCAATCTTAGAAAACATGGTGGAACCCTGAAACTAATCACATAAGTCATCAATACTGGGCATCGGATACTTATTCTTCACTGTCACCTTATTCAACAGCCGATAATCAGTACACATCCGCATCGACCCATCCTTCTTCTTCACAAAGAGAATAGGAGCACCCCAAGGACAAACACTTGGTCTAATAAACCCCTTAGCTAATAAATCCTGGAGCTGCTCCTTAACTCTCTCAACTCAGCAGGAGCTATACGGTAGGGAGGAATAGAAATGGGCCTGGTGCCTGGCTCTAACTCAATGGCAAAATCAATATCCCTCTCAGGTGGAAGGCCTGGCAGGTCGGTAGGAAACACATCTAGGAAGTCTCTAACCATAGGAACAGACTCAGGAGACGTAGGGTCAACACTAGCATCTCGGACATATGCTAGATAAGCTAAATACCCATGGGATATCATCTCCTAGCTCAAAGATAAGAAATGATCCCAGACGGTGCATGGCTAACAGAACCCTGCCACACAACCAGGGATACACCGGGCACGGCTATGGTAATGGTCTTGGCATAGCAATCCAAAACCGCATGGTGAGGGAACAACCAGTCCATTCCCAGTATCACACTAAAATCCAACATATCAAGTATCATTAGGTCATCCCAAGTATCCAAATCACCAATAGATATCACATAGGATCTCACAATCCTATCCACTACTAAAGAATCTCCAACTGGGGTCGAAATAGAAACAGGCACAGACAATGGCTCACTAGCCAACCCCAAACAAGGCAAAAAGTAGGCAGATACATATGAACAAATGGATCCAGGATCAAACAAGGGATAAGCTGGCTGATGGTATACATAAATCGTACCTGTGATCATGATATCCGAGGCCTTTGCCTTCAATCTCCAGGGACCGCATAGAACTGACAACGACCTCCACCTGCCCGATTGCCATCCCTACCACCTGCTCTGCCATTTGGGGAACCACCCCTAGCCTTACCACCACCCCCTCTAGCTAGAGGCTGAACTGCTCGCAGCAACTCGGCTGGATGAATTGTACCCTGCTGGGGGCAATCTCTAGCAAAGTGACCAACCACACCACAAGTATAACAAGCCTCTGATGACCTACAGTCAAGATAAACCAGCAGAACCCGAATGGACACCACAGTCTAATGCCTCAGAATCTGTACCTCTCAACGTCTGACCACTGTGACCTCGCTGACTGCCCTAACCCTGCTAAAACTAAGAACTAAAACCCTAAAGTGATGCCTGTACCAGTCAGCTAGACTAACCCTAATGTTGCTGTGGATGATAACCTCGGCCCCACTATCCTGAACCTCTACAACTATGCCTAGAACCACTGTAACTACCCTGATATCGAGGCCTCTTATCTCTGGCCTCGGTGTTATGATGACGCGAATCCTCAACTGTACGAGCATATTATGCAATGGCCTGGAATGACCGACCACTAGCAACCAGCATCTCTGTAGGCTCTCTGAACTCTCTCCGCAGCCCCCAAACATATCTACGGACTTTGTCGCCCTCAGTAGGCATAATCATCACTCTAAATGGAGCAAGCTGATGGAACTGGGTGTCACAACCCAATTTCTCGGTCATGATGGCACCTACAACCCTCGGTAGGTGAACCAATCCCCGTAGCCCAGAACAGTTAGTAATGGGCTAGTATCTAACAAATAAGGGAACAAGACGAAGAGAATTGATAACAGGGATATAAATATATACATATGCGGAAACTAAACCAAACCCCAAGACTTGGTATCATAGTATAGAGCCAAAACTACATACATGGAGTGCAAACGATCCAAAACAATATATACAGATGTCTCTGAGTGGTAATAGAGTACATAAAGCAAAAGATAAACTAAAGCTAAGCTCCGATCGCCAAGAGCTCACCCTCAGTCTGAAGTAGTCCCTAACAGACCTCCAAGCACGAATCACAGTGATCTAACGATGATGGCCCACGCTAGGATCTGTACCCAAAGATGCAGGGGGTAGGGTGAGCACCAAATGCGAAGCATAAGGTACCCAGTAGGTATCATAGGTCGACTGGGCACATATAAGATAAAAGCGTAGTAACAGACAGAATAGAAGCAAGTAGTCACATAAATCAACGAAAGAAACTAGCCCAGAGGGAAATCAACAGAACCACATGTGAGGCCAGCAAGCAAAATATATACACCATAGGCACAGGTGAAAGTAAGAAACAACACACATGGGGTCCTTGTAATAACAGTGTATACATAATAAGTTTACAAAATGGACGGTATACCGGTAACTTCAAGTCTAAGAAGAGGGAAAGAGTGATGATAGGCATGCTCAGGGACATGAATCAAACTCAACTAATCATATCAATCTCAATCCAGAAACTAACAGTCTTGCAGTAATCAATTTCATAATTTTTCTAGTAACAGGGAACAATTCTATAAGTAAATAGCAAGAGTCTACCTACAGTCCCCCGGCCGCCCATACAACCGAGGAACACAAACAAGTGAAAACAAACCTTCCGGCATCCCATACTACCAGAGCGTACAATCAACAAACAACAAACAAGGGCAGAGCCTCAAACAATGAATGATATGATGCATGAAGGTCTCAAGTGAAATGGTATCTCTGTATGTACCCCCTCCGGTGCCGATCCGGCCCAGCAGGTAGGTTCCATGGAAGGACACTGCCCGTATACCTCTACTCCACCGTATACCCTTCCTCCAGCACACATAGCCCGAAGCCCCAGGCCCGTATGGCAAGGTCCATGGAGGTCCCTGACCCCATACTAAAGCTCAGTATCAAAACATGTCGTCCGAAACACAGTTCGGGTTCAAGATAGAGACCCAGTATCTAATATGCATGCCCAGACCCTGTCCAGGACTAAAGTAGTAGGAAAATATCTCAAAAACCCCTCCAAGGGTGCCCGGGCATAACCGGGTCTAAACAGTAGAAAGTCATCTCAGGTGCTCGGTCCGACCGAGGCTAAAATTATCTCAAGTAACAAGAAAACTCAACTAGCACCCCGGCCCTGCCGAGTCTAGCGTTAATTGTAAAACTGGTGATTTAAAACATAATTTTACTTTCTTTTACCCAGGAATATTCACAAGTTAAATCAAACCATTTCCAAATCATTTCCATCAAAAACAGGCCCCCGGGGCCATGCAAGGTTTATAAAATAGTGCCAGTAGGCCCGAAGCCAAACCGTAGTAAAACATGGATAAAACCTCTTTAAATGCATGGAAATGGTATGATCAAACACAATAGCTGTCCAGCAGCTCACAATCAACCTATTGACCCTGCACAGGCCCATAGCTACTCAGCAAGCATAACCAGCCTAGAAGGATAATTCTATGCCCGGGACTCGCGGACATTCCCAAAATCCCACCTTCTATGTTCCAGAGTCAACAAGGCCTCACAGGATCACAAGGGTAAATAAAATATATCGGCAAGTGCTACAAGCAACGGAGAAACAAAGGTAGGCGGACATGAATAAAGCGGTTGAGGTCTGTGGTACCAACCTAATAAACCAACCCAAGGATGCCCATTAATACAATTTTATCCTATATATGCGGAGTCTAGGGAAAATAAACCGTAACCTACCTGTCGTACGATGACAAGCTCGAACCTCTCCGAAAAGAAGCTCTGAAACAAAATCAAACTTGAACTCGGGCTTGAATAATTTGACGTAGATAATCGATTTTCTTTTGGGGATCAAATATTGCATCAAATTATTCTCCCATAAAATCACTCTTCAATGTAGTCTATATATGCAAGCAGCATACCATAGAAATAATAGTAAGCTCACATCTGAAATAGAATTCCTCAACAACAATATGTATAGATAGAGGAAAAACAGAATGAGCAAGTGCTGATGAATTTAAAGGACGATGGCAGCATATTGTTTAAGATCAAACTGTATAAATAAGGAGATATCCCTCTAGCTCTATGTAAGCTTAAAGATATAACATATACAAATATGTTAAAACTGGCGGTGGAAAATATTGAAAGGATAAAGATGCAATAAGTGCCCATTATGCATATATATATATATATATATATATATATATATATATATATTACTAATAGATAACAACTAATGGTACCATTTATTACAAAAGCTTGGTGTCCTATTCCTCCACTTTCACGAGGAAGTGAGGTGTCACCAACCGCTTTCACTTATTCCATTATGCATGCATTCGGGTATTGCATAAATTCGTGGTATAATAAATATAACTTTTTAAATATGTCATAATTCATAAAAAATTATTTCAAACAAAACCTACTATATTATAATAATAATTTTTAACATAACTAAATTTACTATCTCCGTTAAAATATTACAATGTATAAAAACCTTATAAAATAAATACATACACAATTATGTCATAACAAAAGTATTTTTGGAAGGCAATAAAAATATAACTTTTAAATTAAATATTTTCAAGTACGCACGATTTTGGATACTCAAGAACTCTCTTGGAACCCTCCCTTATGTTTTCTCACTGTTTTGGAACTGAAATGGCATTTTAAAACGTGAAGTTGAGGCTTTAAATCAATTTTGACCCGACCCGGTTCGCGACCTACTTCGCAACCCAGTTTCTGCCAGACAGTCCGCGGTAAAACAATCATAACTTTTCACTCCGAGATCAGTTGGATGTGAGGTTTTGTGAGTTGGAAACTAGACTCGTAGACCTTCGATTTGGTATTTCAGGAGACTTCTAACTCTTTATATATTGAGATAAAAGCTCTGAGACATTTTACCCAAAGTTCAGAAAATTTATTAAAGAAACTTACGATAACTTTTGCCGACTTGCTTGTCTTCAAAACTTATCATAACGCCAAAAAAATGGCCCCGAAACCAAACTACCGGTCCCGACAAGCCTTAAATGACTTGGGGCCGCTACAAACAAGCTCTAACGGTACAAGGAAAATGTATACGTGGAAATAACCGGAAGGGTCATTACACTGGGTTTCATACTCTGAGATGATCATGGTATCCTGAGAAAGTCTAGTGAACTTCTCCCTCTGACGCTCTCGATCCTTGTCAAGTGTCTATCCGATATTCCATGTATCCATGATTAAGCGATACCATGGGGATGGGGACTACATCATCAGCTGGGATGACATTTTTTTCATTAAGGATCTTTGTTATGAAGAGGAACCAGTCTTGATTCTTGCTCAAAATGTCCGAAGGTTAAGGACAAAGGTGATTGATATGGTAAAGGTTCAGTGGAAGCATTGTCCGGTTGAGGAAGCCACTTGGGAAACTGAGAAGGACATACGGGACAAGTACCCTTATTTGTTTGAGGATTCAGGTACTACATTTTCTTTCTTTTATTTCTGTAAATTTAGGTTTGATCATTCGGGGATGACTGATGGGTAAATTGGTATCTGTTATAATGACTGGGTCCGTCATTATGGGTAGTCCAATCGTGCTAAGTTTTAGAGTTAGAAAACTCCGGATTTAGGAGTTTGAAATTCTGGGCTAGGCTAACCTCATCCAGATTTGGAGCAAGGTGGAGTCTAGGGCAATCTGGGTAAGGATTGGGTTGGATGTCTTATGGTGAGCTAGTTTTCCTCATAGCTAACACATAAAAGAGTTCGGGAGACTTTTTAGAATCGAATTCGGGTAAGTAAAACTCTCGGAATCGAGGTTGACGTGAAGGGGTTATTCCAGGATGTTGAGAAAACAAGTGTGGTGTAAAATGGACTAGTTTTTGAGGTTTTACGACTTTCTGTCCCATGTAAACCACTATAGCAGTTGACACTTCTACATAGAGACCTCCGTTGTAGCGAAGAAATTACCGCTACAGCAGAAATCAACGTCGGTCAACCTCTGCCATAGCGGACGACTCTGCTACGGCAGTACCACTATAGCGGAGCGGACAGCTACAGTTGAGCATGACAAGATTTAATGCAGAAACTTCCCCAAAATGGTTCAGTTTTTCTTGACACATTTTGGGAGAAGAAGTGGGCAATTTTGGGTGATTTCTACCAGTTTTTCACTATTTTTCGTCCTAAAGGTAAGGATTCTACTCCCCAAACTTTGTACTACTTTTCATACGTGGTAGAATTTCTAGAGGAAACTTGGGAAGAGGGTGTAATAACCTAGGGATGGTAGAATCCGGGGAAGAAGGGGGATTCTAAGCATGAAAGTTCTTGGGTATTGTTAAAAGTAAGGTAATATGATCGTATGTTGTTAAATTCTCTATTTTTATTCGTGAAAATGGTAGAACTAGGGAAATTAATGGCGGGAAGCCCGGGAAAAAGGTTAGGATGATATGGGTGGCTTGGGGGTCTGGGATTTGGTGTAATCCGGGTAATGTGTAGGCCTTGGTTGTTAATTTGAGTACTTGTATATTATTTTAGACCAAGAACGAGAGAGGAATATGGAACACAGGAATGCTCGAGTTGAGTAGAGCTTGGATCATTTTAAGGTAGGTGATGGCTTATGATTCCTGTGAATGTTGTATATTTTGTACTCTTATCTAAGTGTTTGTATGAATTGCATGGCTTAGAGGAATTGTGTAGAACGTCTAAGGGTCCTGTTTTACAGTCTCTAAATTGAACAGTGTGTTGCTTGTTGGTTTACAAGTTGTTTGTTCATTATTTGACTGTGGATTGTTGACATTCGATTGGCTCGGGTACCACGCCTGGTACGGGTATACTAACGGTTGGCAGGGGTACCACGCCTGGTCAAGTGTCTATCCGATATTCCTTGTATCCATGATTAAGCGATACCATGGGGATGGGGACTACATCATTAGCTGGGATGACATTCTTTTCATTAAGGATCTTTGTTATGAAGAGGAACCAATCTTGATTCTTGCTCAGAATGTCCGAAGGTTAAGGACAAAGGTGATTGATATGGTAAAGGTTCAGTGGAAGCATTGTCCGGTTGAGGAAGCCACTTGGGAAACTGAGAAGGACATACAGGACAAGTACCCTTATTTGTTTGAGGATTCAGGTACTACACTTTCTTTCTTTTATTTCTGTAAATTCAGGTTTGATCATTCGGGGATGACTGATGGGTAAATTGGTATCTGTTGTAACGACTGGGTCCGTCATTATGGGTAGTCCAATCGTGGATCGGTATGCGGATATGCATAAATTATAGGCAGTTGAATAAGGTGATGATCCAGAATAAGTACCCTCTACCCCGCATTGATGATTTGTTTGACCAGTTTTAGGGTGCATCGGTATTTTCAAAAATCGACTTGAGGTCGGGGTACCATCAGTTGAGGATTAGGCCTGAGGACATTCCTAAGACTGCTTTTCAGACTTGGTATGGGCATTATGAGTTCCTAGTAATGTCGTTTGGTTTGACCAATGCGCCATCGGAATTCATGAGTTTGATGAATGGGGTATTTAAGTCATATTTGGATTCTTTCATGATTTTGTTTATCGATGATATTTTGATCTACTCCAAGAGTAGGGAGGAGCATGCTAATCATCTTTGTATTATGTTGGACATCTTGAGACGCCAAAAGCTTTATGCGAAGTTCACTAAGTGTGAGTTTTGGTTGACTTTAGTTGCGTTCTTGGGGCATGTAGTGTCAGAATAGGGGGTGATGGTGGATCCCCAGAAGATTGAGGCAGTCAAGAGTTGGGTCCGGCCTAGCTCTGTGACAGAAATGAGAAGTTTTGTTGGGCTCGCGGGGTACTACCGGAGGTTTGTTAAGGATTTTGCGTCTATTAGTACTCACCAGACCAGGCTGACACAGAAAGATGTACCATTTGTGTGGTCCAACAAGTGCGAGGAGAGCTTCCAAAAGCTCAAGACACTTCTGACCACGGCTCCTATATTGTCCTTCCCGGTTGAAGGAAAAGACTTTATTGTTTTACTGTGATGCTTTACATTCTGGTTTGGGTGCTGTGTTGATGCAGGATAGGAATGTGATAGCCTATGCATCTACGCAGTTGAAGGTGAATGAGAGGAACGATCCTACTCATCACTTAGAATTGGAAGAAGTGGTCTTTGCACTCAAGATCTGGAGACAGTATCTCTATGGTGTCAAGTGTGAGGTGTTCACCGATCATCGCAGTCTGCAACATATGTTCACTCAAAAGGACTTGAATATGAGGCAGAGAACGTAGATGTAGTTATTGAAGGACTATGATGTGACTATTCAGTACCATCCGGGTAAGGCTAATGTGGTGGCAGACGCAATGAGCTGGAAAATAGTTAGCATGGGTAGTTTGGATTATTTGGGGGTGTCCAAACGACCACTAGCAAGGGAAATTTGGGCTTTGGAGGACAAGTTCATGCACTTGGGTATTTTAGAACAGGATGGGTTATTGGCCAGCATTGAGGTCAAATCCACCTTCATAGAGGAAATAAAGGCCAAACAGTTTCAGGATCCAAAACTGAGTAAGCTTCGAGGTAAGGTAATATCCGGGGAATCCAGGGACGTCACGTTAGACTTTGGTAGAGTACTAAATTTTAGAGAGAGGATTTGTGTTCCTTAAGTAGAGGATATAATTTAGAAAATATTAGCGGAAGCTCATAGTTCGCGGTACTCAATTCAACTGGGTGTGACCAAAATGTACAGGAAATTAAGGCAGCGTTACTGGTGGCCTGGAATGAAAAGGGACATAGTTGACTTTGTGTCCAAATGTCAGAACTGCCAGCAGGTAAAGTATGAGCATCAGAGACCTGCACCACTACTCTAGAGAATGTCAATTCCAGAGTGAAAGTGGGAAAGGATAGCCATGGACTTCTTGGTGGGTCTTCCCAATACATTGGGGAAGTATGACTCAATTTGGGTCATTGTTGATAGGCTAACCAAGTCCGCTCATTTTATTCTGGTCAGGGTAGATTACAATTCACAGCAATTGGCTAAGATCTACGTGAAGGAGATTGTGAGATTGCATGGGGTGCCACTTTCCATCATTTCAGACAGGGGTACACAGTTCACCTCTAAAATTTTGGGCAAGCTACATGAAGAGTTGGGTACACAACTCACTTTTAGAACAACCTTCTATTCTCAGACTGATGGTCAGTCGGAGAGGATGATCCAAGTATTGAAGAAAATGCTGAGAGCATGTGTAATAAACTTCGGGGGTCATTGGGACCAGTTTCTACCATTGTGCGAGTTCTCATACAACAATAGCTATCACTCCAGTATCGACATAGCACCATTCGAGGTGTTGTATGGGAGGAGCTGCAGATCACTGGTTGGGTGGTTTGAGAAAGGCGATGTAAATTCTTTGGGTGTGGAATTGGTAAAGGAAGCACAGGAAAAGGTAAGGGGCATATTCCATGTATCCATGATTAAGCGATACCATGGGGATGGGGACTACATCATCAGCTGGGATGATGTTTTTTTCATTAAGGATCTTTGTTATGAAGAGGAACCAGTCTTGATTCTTGCTCAGAATGTCCGAAGGTTAAGGACAAAGGTGATTGATATGGTAAAGGTTCAGTGGAAGCATTGTCCGGTTGAGGAAGCCACTTGGGAAACTGAGAAGGACATACGGGACAAGTACCCTTATTTGTTTGAGGATTCAGGTACTACACTTTCTTTCTTTTATTTCTGTAAATTCAGGTTTGATCATTCGGGGATGACTGATGGGTAAATTAGTATCTGTTGTAACGAATGGGTCCGTCATTATGGGTAGTCCAATCGTGCTAAGTTTTAGAGTTAGAAAACTCTGGATTTAGGAGTTTGAAATTCTGGGCTAGGCTAACCTCATCCAGATTTGGAGCAAGGTGGAGTCTAGGGCAATCTGGGTAAGGATTGGGTTGGATGTCTTATGGTGAGCTAGTTTTCCTCATAGCTAACACATAAAAGAGTTCGGGAGACTTTTTAGAATCGAATTCGGGTAAGTAAAACTCTCGGAATCGAGGTTGACGTGAAGGGGTTATTCCAGGATGTTGAGAAAACAAGTGTGGTGTAAAATGGACTAGTTTTTGAGGTTTTACGACTTTCTGTCCCATGTAAACCACTATAGCAGTTGACACTTCTACATAGAGACCTCCGTTGTAGCGAAGAAATTACCGCTACAGCAGAAATCAACGTCGGTCAACCTCTGCCATAGCGGACGACTCTGCTACGGCGGTACCACTATAGCGGAGCGGACAGCTACAGTTGAGCATGACAAGATTTAATGCAGAAACTTCCCCAAAATGGTTCAGTTTTTCTTGACACATTTTGGGAGAAGAAGTGGGCAATTTTGGGTGATTTCTACCAGTTTTCCACTATTTTTCGTCCTAAAGGTAAGGATTCTACTCCCCAAACTTTGTACTACTTTTCATACGTGGTAGAATTTCTAGAGGAAACTTGGGAAAAGGGTGTAATAACCTAGGGATGGTAGAATCCGGGGAAGAAGGGGGATTCTAAGCATGAAAGTTCTTGGGTATTGTTAAAAGTAAGGTAATATGATCGTATGTTGTTAAATTCTCTATTTTTATTCGTGAAAATGGTAGAACTAGGGAAATTAATGGCGGGAAGTCCGGGAAAAAGGTTAGGATGATATGGGTGGCTTGGGTGTCTGGGATTTGGTGTAATCCGGGTAATGTGTAGGCCTTGTTTGTTAATTTGAGTACTTGTATATTATTTTAGACCAAGAACGAGAGAGGAATATGGAACACAGGAATGCTCGAGTTGAGTAGAGCTTGGATCATTTTAAGGTAGGTGATGGCTTATGATTCCTGTGAATGTTGTATATTTTGTACTCTTATCTAAGTGTTTGTATGAATTGCATGGCTTAGAGGAATTGTGTAGAACGTCTAAGGGTCCTGTTTTACAGTCTCTGAATTGAATAGTGTGTTGCTTGTTGGTTTACAAGTTGTTTGTTCATTATTTGACTGTGGATTGTTGATATTCGATTGGCTCGGGTACCACGCCTGGTACGGGTATACTAACGGTTGGCAGGGGTACCACGCCTGGTATGGGTATAACAAATGGTTGGCTCGAGTACCATGCCTAATACGGAATACCAACGGTTGGCTCGAGTACCACGCCTGGTACAAGTTTATTTTACTACATCATTGCATTGATATTGTTGCATTGCATTGACTGTTATTGGTTCTGTGAGTGGACCAGGCTGTTTTACTGAATTGTGATATTCATTAGTGGTCTTTGAGTGGCTGGGAATCCTGTTATATCTGTTGAGTTGGTCTTGGATTAGGCCGGGTTGTCTGCTTAACACTTAGGTATTGCTTAGAAGGGATCCCAGGATGGGTATGGGCTACACAAAAATGATGATTTATTGATTCTGTGATTGTTGTTTAGAGTTATAAAAGGTGGATTTCATGCGGGAATAAGCTAGGTAGAGACTTATAGTCTAGGGGAGCCTATTGACTTGTTGCATGTTTTCCGTACTTATACTTGATTTGCTGTACTGATTATACACTATTTTATTTATAACTGGCTGATGATCCTACTAGTACACGGTGGTTGTGTACTGATACTGCACTTGCTTATTTTTCTTGTGAGTATAGGAAATCTTCTGGCGATTAACGCACAACCTCACTTGTAGGCCTGACTATTCCAGATATCAAGGGTGAGTTGTTCGACCAAGCTGCCTTGGTGTTTATCTTTTGAGTTATGGCCGAATTGTTTTGGGCTTTGACAATCTGTTTATTGTTTTAAGTTTTGTGGTTGCATCCCCGTACTCTAGTATTGGTAGTGTTTGGTATGATGACTTTTAGATTCTAAGGGAATTTCCACAAGTTTTATTTCAATGAAAGGCCTTTTGCATTATTTGAATTGCTAGTTTATTTTCTGTTTGCTGTTTTTAGACTGTTAGTCTTAGGCTAAGGGTTGAACTCTATTGGTTCGCTCATTCAGGGGTTGGGTGGGTGCCACTCACGATGGTCTGCGTCGTGACAGTTGTAAAATGGACTATTTTTAGAGATTTTATGACTTTTTGTCCTTTTTCAACTGCTACAGTGGTTGATACTCCGCCATAGCGAACCTCCACTGTAGCGGAGAAATTACCGCTACAACGAAAGTCAACGATGGTCAGCCTCTGCCATAGTGGACGACTCTTCTACGACGGTACCGCTATAGCAGAGCAGACCACTATAGTGGAGAGTGATGGGATTTAATGCAGAAACTTCCCCAAAATAGTTCAGTTTTTCTACAACTCATTTCGAGAGAAGAAGGGTGCGATTTTGGGCGATTTCTATCGGTTTCCCATCATTTTTTGTTCTAAAGGTAAGGATTCTACTCCCCAAACTCCGTGATATCTTTCCTACGCTACAGGATTGCTAGGGGTGGACTTGGGGAAAGGTTTGGGATGACCTAGGAATGGTAGAATCTGGGGAAAAAGAGGATTCTAGGGTGCTAGAGTTCTTGGGTTTTGATTCTTGATAATGGGTAATGATCATTTAGCCATATTTCTTTAAGGGAATCCGTAAAAATGATAAATTTAGGTGGATTAATGGTGGGAAAGCTCAGGAGTGGGTGGAATGATCATGGTTGGCATGTGGTTTGGGATTTTTCATAATTTGGGTAAATTGTAGGCCATAAGAATTGATTTTTGTTACTGTGTATTATTTTTAGACCAAGAATAAGCAAGGGATCTTGAAAGGGGAAAAGCTCCGGCACTGGGGAGTTTGCTTATTCGAGGTAGGTGATGGTTATTGATTCATGTATGCATTGTGTGTTTGTGTACTCATGTGTAAGTAATTGTGTGGTATGCATTGCTTAGGAAATGGTTAAGAATTTCAGAAATCATGTTTTCAGTCTTGTGAAATGAACTAGGTGTGTTGCTTATTGGTTTACAAGTGTGATTGTTCATTGTTTGTGACTGTTTTGTGTGACATTCGATTGGCTCGGGTACTACGCTTGGTATGGGATATACTAACAGTTGGCTTGGGTACCATGCCTTGTACGGGATAATACTAACTGTTGGCTCGGGTACCACGCCTGGTATGGGTTTACTTTCTCTTATTCTGCATATTTATTAATGGTTCCCTGAGTGGACGGGGTTGTGTTTATGAATTGTGGTTGTGTATTTTGGTCTGTGAGAGGCCGGGTTGTTACATTGCTTTATGAGTTGGTCTTGGTGTAGACCGGGTTGTTTGTCTGACACTTAGGTGTTGTCTAGAGGGGATCCAGGGTGGGTCTGGGATATGTAAGGAGGCATAATTGTTATTGTTGTAGTTTGTTGATCATAACTGTGAAGTGGTTTACATGTGGGACAAGTTAGGCAGAGACTTGTTGTCTAGGAATACCTGTTGACTTGCCTATGTGTTTTTGTACTCTTACTTGATTTCTGTACTGCTCATACACTATTTATTTGGAACTGGATAATGATCCTACTAGTACACCTACCAGTACACGGTGGTTATGTACTGATACTACACTTGCTTGTCTTTTTATGAGTACAGGAAATCTTTTGGCAGTTGACGTACGACCTCCTTTGTAGGCCTTCTGTCCGCAGATGGTTAATACAAAGAATAATGGAGCTAGACTGGCAGTCCCAACAACGGGTCTGGCTGTTGGTGGTAGAGGAAGGGGAAAGGGTAGAGGATGAGGAAGAGCCACACCCGCCAGGGGTAGGGCTCAAGCTGCTGCAGGAGCGCGAGAGGCAACCCCTCCCACACCTCAGGAACACGTTGTCGAAGATGTGGAAGTTGTTGTGGAGGATGAAGGGGCGCGGGTGGAGGCAGAGGCAGAGGCATCACTGGCTGGAGGTGCAGGCCTTCCCTCTATGACGCCCGAAGTATTTCAGCAGGCTTGGAATTTCTTGAGTGGTTTGGTTGGGGCTGGAGCCATACCTGCTGGCGTTGCAAACCAGGCTCTGGGCACTCAGCCAACAGATCCTACGGCGCCTAGGATAGATGCAACTTCAGGCACAGGTGACTTTTTCAGGCCAATGCTAGGACCAGTGATGAAAATAAATGAACATGAGATGCTGACCAAGTTTCTCAAGCTGAAACCTCCTACGTTTCAGGATACTGACAGGGAAGATGCTTATGAGTTCATACTGGATTGTTATGAGAGGTTGCACAAGCTGGGCATTGTGCAACAGTATGGGGTTGAGTTCATCACATTTCAGCTGCAGGGTGATTCCAAGCAGTGATGGAGATCTCATGTGGAGTGTCGATCATCTATTTTACCTCCACTGACTTGGGAGCAGTTCCACTCTCTTTTCTTAGAGAAGTACATACCCCGTACCTTAAGGGACAAAAAAAGGATGAATTCTTGAATTTGGAGCAGGGTAGCATGTCAGTCTCTACTTACGAGGCCAAATTTCATGCCTTGTCTCGTTTTGCTACATAATTGCTGGGTTTCGAAGAGGAGCGGGTTGGTTTCTTATCAAGGGTTTAAATACTGAGCTTCAGGTATTGTCTTTGCACATGACTTCTTCAGGGAAAGGCTTCAATGAAGTGGAAGATTATGTGAAGAAACTTGAGGGAGTCAGGCAGGCAGGGAGGCTAAGGGGTTAGCCAAGAAGCCCCGTAATGAGGGAAATTACGGTGGTTCGTACTCCAGGGGTCAGAATCAGCAGGTATTCTCAGTCCGTCCTATTCAGTCAGCTCTGCCAGCTGCTACAGGTGGTCATCCAGGAGCTAATCAACAGTTTTCAGCTCCTAAGGGCCAGGGGGCTTCCTATTCGTCTGCTAGCAGGCCTGCACTTGACCGCGGTTGTTTCTATTGTGGTGATCTGGGCCACTTTAAGAGGTTCCCTCATAGGCATACTGGTAATCAGGTTCAGTAGCAGCCCAAGGCTATGGTCCCAACAGGTAGAGGTGGTCATGCTAGAGGTCGTCCACATGATGGGTGAGGTAACTTTCAGGGAGGCCGGGGAGAAAGAGGAAACGGCGGCGCAGGTAGGGATGCGGCGCAGATGGCCAGGGAGGTTGCCTGTAATGATGACTGGGCTCACTGTTTTTCATTTCCAGGGATGACCGAGGCTGAGACATCAGATGCGGTAATCACAGGTACCGTTCTCGTTTGTGATAAAATAACTTCGGTATTATTTGACCCAGGCTCTACATACTCTTATGTGTCTGTAAGTTTTTCATTTGTTCTGGACTTGATATGTGATATCCTTGATTCCCCTTTCCATGTTTCTACCCCGGTTGGAGAGTCAGTTATTGTGACTCATGTTTATCGTAACTGTTCTGTTGTTTTTATGGGGTTGCATACTTAGGTAGATTTAGTAATTCTAGATATGGTTGACTTTGAAATTATTTTAGGCATGACCTGGTTATCTCCATATCATGCTGTGTTGAATTATAATACCAAGATTGTGGCTCTAGAAATTCTAGTTAAGGATAGGCTAGAGTGGGAAGGTGTGTACAGGTCTAAGCCGGTCAGAGTTATATCGTTCGTTCGGGATAGGAAGCTAGTGAGGAGAGGGGGTTTATACTTTTTGGCTCATCTCTGGGATAATAGTGTGGAGTCCCCCTCTTTGAGTCAGTTCCAGTTGTTTCAGAGTTTCGAGAGGTATTCCCAGTGGATTTGCCTGGCATGCCTCCGGACAGCGATATTGACTTTTGTATTGACTTGGAGCCGGGCAATTATCCCATTTCTATTCCTCCATATCGCTTGGCTCCAACAGAGTTAATTAAACTTAAGACCTAGCTTCAGGAACTCCTAGATAAGGGATTTATCCATCCAATGCTTTGCCTTGGGGTGCTCCGATATTGTTCGTAAAGAAGAAGGATGGTAGTATGCGGATGTACATAGATTATAGGTAGTTGAACAAGGTTACCGTCCGGAATAAGTACCCTCTACCCCGTATCGATGATCTGTTTGACTAGCTACAGGGTGCATTGGTGTTTTCAAAAATTGACTTGAGGTGAGGGTATCACCAGTTGAAAATAAGGCCCGAGGATGTTCCTAAGACAGCTTTTCGGACTCGGTATGGATATTATGAGTTCTTAGTGATGTCATTTTGGTTGACTAATGCGCCGGCAACATTCATGAGTTTAATGAATGGGGTGTTTAAATCTTACTTGGATTCATTCGTCATCATTTTCATTGATAATATTTTTATCTACTCCAAGAGTAGGGAGGAGCATGCTAAACATCTCCGTATAGTATTGGACATTTTGAAGCGTCAAAAGCTTTATGCGAAGTTCACCAAGTGTGAGTTCTGGTTGACTTCGGTAGCATTTTTGGGGCATGTAGTGTTAGAAAAGGGGGTGATGGTAGATCCCCAGAAAATTGAGGCAGTCAAGAGTTGGGCTCGGCCTAGCTCTATGATAGAGGTGAGAAGTTTTATTGGGCTCGCGGGGTACTACCGGAAGTTTGTTAAGGATTTTACGTCTATTGTTGCTCACCTGACTAGGCTTACACAAAAAGATGTACCATTCGTATGGTCCGACAAGTGCGAGGAGAGCTTCCAAAAGCTCAAGACACTTCTGACCACGGCTCCTATATTGTCCTTGCTGGTTGAAGGTAAAGACTTTATTATTTACTGTGATGCTTCATATTCTGGTTTGGGTGCTGTGTTGATGCAGGATAGGAATGTGATAGCCTATGCATCTAGGCAGTTGAAGGTGCATGAGAGGAACTATCTTACTCATGACTTAGAATTGGTAGCAGTGGTCTTTGCACTCAAGATTTGGAGACACTATCTCTATGGTGTCAAGTGTGAGGTGTTCACTGATCAACACAGTCTGCAACATGTTTTCACCCAAAAGGACTTGAATATGAGGCAGATAAGGTGGATGGAGTTGTTGAAGGATTATGATGTGACTATTCAGTACCATCCGGGTAAGGCTAATGTGGTGGCAGACGCATTGAGCCAGAAGACAGTTAGTATGGGCAATTTGGCTTGTTTGAGGGGTGTCCAAATGACCACTAGCAAGGGAAATTTAGGCATTGGAGTCCAAGTTCATGCACTTGGGAATTTCAGAACAAGGTGGGGTCTTGTCAAGTATTGAGGTCAAATCCACATTCATAGAGGAGATAAAGGCCAAACAGTTTCAGGATTCGCAGTTAAGCAGGCTTGGAAGCAAGGCAATATACGGAGAGTCTGGGGATGCCACGTTGGACTCTGGCGGTGTGTTAAACTTTAGAGAAAGGATATGTGTTCCTCGAGTTGATGACATGATTCAGAAAGTGTTGGCAGATGCTCATGGTTTGCAGTATTCAATTCATTCGGGTGTAACCAAGATGTACAGGAATTTGAGGCAACTTTATTGGTGGCCTGGGATGAAAAGGGACATAGCTTATTTTGTGTCCAAGTGTCAGAATTTCCAGCATGTAAAGTATAAGCACCAGACACCTACAAGAGTACTTCAGAGGATGCCCATTCCAGAGTTGAAGTGGGATAAAATAGCCATGGATTTTGTGGTAGGTCTCCCCAAGAATTTGGGGAAGTATGACTCTGTTTGGGTCATTTTTGATGGCTGACCAAGTCAGCTCACTTCATCCCGGTCAGGGTGAATTACAATTCACATCAATTGGCTAAGATCTACGTGAAAGAGATTGTGAGATTGAATGGAGTGCCACTATCAATCATTTCAAACAGGGGTACGCAGTTTACTTCCAAGTTTTGGGGCAAGTTGCATGAGGAGTTGGGAACACAACTCACCTTTAGTACAACCTTCCATCCTCAGACTGATGGTCAGTCAGAGAGTACAATTCAGGTATTGGAGGACATTCTAAGAGCATGTGTGATTGACTTAGGGGGTCATTGGGACCAGTTTCTACCATTGTGTGAGTTCTCATACAACAATAGCTACCATTCCAGTATCGACATGGCATCGTTTGAGGCTCTGTATGGGAGAAGTTATAGGTCACCGATTGGGTGGTTCGAGTAAGGCGATGTAAGACCTTTGGGCTTAGACTTGGTCAGGGAAGCTCAAGAAAAGGTAAGAGGTGTTAAGGCCAAGTTATTAGCTGCCCAAAGCAGGCAGAAGGAATATACAAATCACAAGGTCCGGGACATGGAATTTTAGGTTGTTGAATGGGTATTATTGAAAGTGTCACCAATTAAGGGAGCTATGTGTTTTGGTAAGAAGGTAAAGCTCAAACCCCAGTTCATCGGACCATTTAAAGTTCTTGATATCATAGGGCCTGTCGCTTACAGATTAGCACTGCCGCCCAGTCTATTGGGTGTCCATCTGGTGTTTCACGTATCCATGCTAAAGCGATACCATGGGGATGGGGACTATATTATCAAGTGGGATAAGGTGTTACTTGATAAGGATCTTCTCTATGAAGAGGAGCTGATTTTGATTCTTGATTGGGATGTCCAAAAATTAAAGACAAAGGTGATCAGTATGGTGAAGGTTCAATGGAAGCATCGTCCAGTTGAGGAGGCCACTTGGGAAACCAAGCGGGATATGCGGGACAAGTACCCTTGCTTGTTTGAGGATACAAGTACTACTCTTTCTTTCTTTATCTTTTTGTATTTTCGAGTTTGATCATTCAGGGATGAAAGATGGGTAAATTGGTATCTGTTGTAACGACCGGGTCCGTCGTTATGGGTAAAATCGTGCTAATTTTTTTAAGTTAGAAAACTCCGGGTTTGGGAGTTTGAAATTCTAGGCTAGGGTAGTCTCGACTGGTTTTGGAGTGAGGTATGGTCTAGGGCAATCCGGGTAAAATTTGGGTTAGATGTCTTGATTTGAGCTAGTTTTCCTTTCAGCTAAGACATAAAGGAGTCCAGGGGACTTTTCGAAATCGAATTCAAGTATGTAGAACTCCCAGAATTGAGGTTGGTGTGAAGGGGTTGTTCTGGGACATCAGGGAAATAAGTGTGTTGGAAAATGGACTATTTTTGGAGATTTTATGAATTTATGTCCCGTGTCAACCACTTCGGTGGTTGACACTCTGCCATAGCAACCTCCGCTGTAGCAGAAAAATTACCGCTACAGCGGAAGCCAATGATGGTCAAACTCCGCCATAGCAGACGACTCCGCTATGATGGTATCACTATAGCAGAGCGGACCGCTATAGCGGAGCATAATGGGATTTAATGCAGAAACTTCTCCAAAACAGTTTAGTTTATCTGCAACTCATTTTGGGAGAAGAAGAGGGCGATTTTGGGCAATTTCTACCGGTTTCCCATCATTTTTCGTCCTAAAGGTAAGGCTTCTACTCCTCAACCTCTGTGATATCTTTCCTATGCTATAGAATTGCTAGGGGTGGACTTGGGGAGAGGTTTGGGATGACCTAGGAATGGTACAATATAGAGAAAAAACAGATTCTAGGATGCTAGAGTTCTTGGGTTTTGATTCTTGATAATGGGTAATGATCATTTAGCCATATTTCTTTAAGGTAATCCGTAAAAATGATAAATTTAGGTGGATTAATGGTGGGAAAGCTCAGGAGTGGGTGGAATGATCATGGTTGGCATGGGGTTTGGGATTTTTCATAATTTGGGTAAATTGTAGGCCATAAGAATTAATTTTTGTTACTGTGTATTATTTTTAGACCAAGAATAAGCAAGGGATCCTGAAAGGGGAAAAGCTCCGGCACTGGGGAGTTTGCTTATTCGAGGTAGGTGATGGTTATTGATTCGTGTATGCATTGTGTGTTTGTGTACTCGTTTCTAAGTAATTGTGTGGTATGTATTGCTTAGGAAATGGTTAAGAATGTCCAAAATCATAATTTCAATCTTGTGAAATGAACTAGGTGTGTTGCTTGTTGGTTTACAAGTGTGATTGTTCATTGTTTGTGACTGTAGATTTGTGTGACATTCGGTTGGCTTGGGTACCATGCCTGGTATAGGATATACTAACGGTTGGCTCAGGTACCACGCCTGGTATGGGTAATACTAACGGTTGGCTAGGGTACCACGCCTGGTACGGGTTTACTTTCTTGTATTCTGCATCTTTATTAATGGTTCCCTGAGTAGACCGGGTTGTGTTTATGAATTGTGGTTGTGTATTTTGGTCCTTGAAAGGCTGGGTTATTACATTGCTTTATGAGTTGGTCTTTGTGTAGACCGGGTTGTTTGTCTGACACATAGGTGTTGTCTAGATGGGATCCAGGGTGGGTTCGGGATATATAACGAGGCATAATTTTTATTGTTCTAATTGTTGATCATAATTGTGAAGTGGTTTACATGTGGGACAAGTTAGGTAGAGACTTGTAGTCTAGGAATACCTGTTGACTTGCCTATGTGTTTTTGTCCTCTTACTTGATTTCTGTACTGCCCATACACTGTTTATTTGGAACTGGCTGATGATCCTACCAGTACACGGTGGTTGTGTACTGATACTGCACTTGCTTGTCTTTTTGTGAGTATAGGAAATCTTTCGGTGGTTGATGCACGACCTCCCTTGTAGACCTGACACTTCGAGATATGAAGGGTGAGCTGTTCGACCAAGGTGCCTTAATTTCCATCTATTTGAGTTGTAGCCCATTTGTTTCGGGCATAGACTATTTTTATTTTTGGGGTTGCATCCCCGTACTCTAGTATTTGGTAGATGTTTGGTATGATAACTTTCAGATTCTAGAGTGGGATTTCCGCAGGTTACATTTATTTCTATAGAGTTGATTTTAGCATGATTGATTGCTAGTTTACATTTTTGACCACTTAAGCTATGCTAAGAGTGGGACTCTATTGGTTCACTCATCTGGGGGTTGGGTGGGTGCAACTCACGGTGGTCTGGGTCGTGACAATTTGATTAGAAGGACGAATGATTAGATTCGCCAAGATATAAATCGATCTGTTGAACTAGATCCTTTGCATCGGGGATCCTTGAAAAGACTTGTGCATGTCTTGTGTCCGACGATCTTCTGGCTTGATTCTTCAAATTTTGAGAGAGTTCATAATCACTTGCCCCTTGATCTTGTCATAGGAAGCAAGATTTGAAGAACGTTACCTGCATAACTCAAAAAATACAATCATTAATAATGTAATAAAGTAATTATAACGAATCAAAGGGTATAATAGAGGATAAGTTTGGAGATAAAGTCATTTGGCTTATGATATAGTGATCCTAATGATATCTCCAAATCCTAGTCATTGTGCCCGACCATTTTCCCTATAAAAATTTAGAGAAAGTGTTAAGATTATAATAAAGTGATAGAAATAAAATTAAGAGATAAAGTGAGAAGAGAAGTTGTCTGGATATTTATGCCAAGGCCATGGTGAGTCCAACAATATTCTTTATCATGCTTGGTGAGTTTGTGACTTCATTTTTCCTACAGCCAAAGAAAAATTCTTAGTTTTGAGAGACTGACTCGTGTTGGCTTTTCCTTGCTCTCTGGTGCTCCTTCTTGTACTTGACTTACACACTTGTCTGGTCTTGAAATGTGTTCTTGGTGGAATTTTTGAGGACTTTCCTCAAAAATTCTGCCCCAGTATAAGACACAGAAAACTCTTGAACTTCTTTGTAGATTCTGTTGTCACTTAATATGGAATTTTTGAGATCCATCTCAAAAATTCTGCCAGTAGCAACTTCAACAAACTTCAGTGTTCAAATTTGTAGAATTTCATGGAATTTTTGAGACCTTCTAAAATTTTTTGTCCTAGTTGTGTGATCTGCAATTCTGACTTGTTGGAGAAGATCTTCTTCTAGCGACAAAAATTCTGCCCCAGTTTTCATTTTAAATGGAAATGAAAATCTTACGGGGATTATGACCAAGCCTTTGTGGTGCCTACGTATTCCACTAGGAAAATCAGGTCAAACGTAGTTCCAATTTAAATAAAGGGAAACTGAAATTTTTTTGATAACGTGACCGAAGTCGAGGTAGGCCGCCTACATATTTCACTAGGGAAATCAGGTCGAACATAGTTCACATTACAAGTAAAAGTGCAATTACAAGGAAATCAAAATATGAGATACGATTACAGGGAAATAAAACATCAAAGTGCGAATACAATGAAAGAGAATATCAACATAAAAATCGAAGGACGCCAAAAGTGCGACTTCGAGAAAATCTCAATATTCTTTGCAACTGATCATGCGAACAATTACTTCTTATGATTTGGCAATGGATTGTTGTTCACATTTGTTGGCGCTTCTGCAAGTGTTATCACCTTGTCGTCAATCAAGTTTTGGATTTTGTGTTTCAGGGTGATACACTTCTCAGTATCATGCCCAATAACTCCAGAATGGTAAGCATACCATTTATCTGGATTATACCAATTGGCTAAAGTATTCACTGGCTTTGCTTCTACTGGATGAAGTATCCCAGCTGCTTTCAACCTTTTATAAAGTTGAGTTCGTGATTCTGCTAATGGCGTGAAGACCCTTGGAGGCTTCCTTTCATAGTTGGTACAAGGTGCATTGTTGTAGAGATTTTTTGGAGAGCGTTGAGCGTGATATGTTGCATGTGCATTGTAGACCAGATATGAGGTACCTCCTCGAGTCATCACTCTCATAACCTCTTTCTCTTTTTTCTTTCCATTTTCGAAAGAGCCTGTTTGGAAAGCCTTATTAGCAGACTACAATGCTGTGAAACTTGTTATTTTTCCAGTCTTGAGACCATCTTCAATCATTTCTCCAGTTTTGATAATTTCAGCAAAAGTTTTTCCGCTCATTGTTATCATTCGTTCATAAAATTCTGGCTCTAAATCCTGAATAAAGTAAGTGATCATTTCTGCTTCCTCCATAGGGGGTGTACCCTGGATGCTTCTTCTCTCCAACTTATGACATAATTATGGAAGCCTTCAGTAGATTTCTGCCTTAGCTTTGTAATAGAGATTCTGTCAGGAGCGATCTCACCATGAAACTAGTAGTGATCCACAAAAGCATTTGCCAAATCATCCCATGAATTCCATTTGAAAGCCTTTCCACTCAAGCTTTGATTAAATAGCTTGATTCTTATGCCTTCATTCCTTCCCACACCGATCAATTTTTCACAATAGACCTTCAAGTGGAAGAAAGGATTTCCAGAACCATCAAACTTCTCAAATTTTTGAATCTTGTAACCTGGCAGCAACTTAATCTCAGGAAATGCACATAACTCTTCATATCTTACGCTTTGGTTATTACCCAGCCCACGAAGACTTCTCATAGCATCTTCAAAACGTTTGAGCTTCCTGTTCATTATTTCATCATTAGCCACTTTTGTCTCATTTTCAGTTTCAACATAGTGGTCAGCATCTATGCGACATAACCCTTGAGTTCGTGTCATAGGTGGAGCAGTGGTATAAGTGTACACTGGCAGAGCATATTGTTTCATCGATACATTCTGAGCTTTTGGAGGAGAAAATGTGTACACAAGAGGAACATTTTGGAAGCATGATCATTTTGAACTTGTTGAGAAGTAGTGAAATGATCTACTTGATCAAACTGATCCGAGGTTGGAAACATAGGCCCCTATTGACGAACATCAGGGGGTAGGGTCACGCTTGGTGCATTTTGAGAAGCAGTTCTGTTTTGCATCACCATGATCCTTAGTTCAGTAATTTGTTGCTCTAGACTAGCAAGACCTCCGGGGTTACTTCTAGTCTAGTTGAAGCGCTAGGATCTGTCGCGGTAGGCAAAGTTGATGTTGTTTCAGATGAAGTGACTGTGTTGATCAAACTGGAGTCCATAGTTGAACAAGTCTTTTTGGTATCCCAAATAAGAAATGGTTAGTCTGTAATAACTTTCTTGACATTAGACCGAGTAAAATATGGATGTTCTGCCAGCGAGTACTTGAAACTGCTTGCTTTGGCTTTTGTGAAGTGAGCAAGTTTGATTACCAACACAAATCAGCCTCTCTAAAGAAATAAAAACACTCAAAAGGTAAAAGTATTAGTCTATTGATCGTAATAATTAATCAAAGTACATAGAACAAATAACATTTATTTTGCTCGAAACAAGACTAGTACGAAATTTTGAGGAAAGAGACTTTTGAGAGATGATTGAATGGACAAAATTTTGGTCAAAAAGGAGAGGATTTTAAACAAAGTGAGCTATTTGAAGAAAGGTATAAACGTTTATGCTCAATTTTGGTAACACGAGTTGAATTTCTAAGAGAAAAATATAAAGTTTTGAAAAATTCCGTAGAAATAACGACGCACTAGAATTTTGATGAAATATTTAATCGATTTCTTATGATAAAGTGATTTATAAGAGTGATGGAGTCAATGTGAATTTTAACGGTGAACTAATAACATTTCTGGAAAAATTAAAATGTAGAACTTGAGGATTTTAAGCAAAATTAACGATGGACCTTTTAAAAGTATTTTTAGAAAGACTCAAATTTTGAATTTATATGCCTACTGACGCTCTAAGATATTGGAATGGAATAATGGACTAGTCATGTCTAAAGCAAAACACATGTATTTTAAACACATAAATAAGCACGGACGAAGCAAATTGCGAAGAACTTAGCACATAAATAATATATAACTCGTCCTAACATATATGTGACCTTTTAATCTAAAGGTAAGCCTAACGTTTGAAGGATGTATATGCCGCTTGTAAGACGTCCCATTGCCCCAAAAATGTATTATACAAATCTTATGAATAAACCAAATGGGGATACACAATAAGGTAAAGGAAAAATAAATAATATCAGTCCCACGCAGGGGAAAAATCCTAATCTAAACCTCCTTGGAGGTCCTCCGTTCTTGAACTTCTTGACATTTCCAAACGCTTTTCGGATAAAGATCTTCCTTTGGTTTACAATTAAACTAATAAATTCCCAATCTCGAGGAATAATGGTTCGTACAATTCAGCATATATATCCATCAAATTTATCTAATAGTTGGATGATTGTCTTTTATTGGCCGTGGGTCAATTAGACGCAAGGTGGTCTTCTTACGGACTTAATATCCCTTGGATATTAAGATATCTAGGTCAATGCCTATTCATGGAATTTGGTTTCACTCTATCCTAAGTTAACTAGAATTGGTTTATTTGAAAAGGATCGGGCAGACAACCGCGGGCTAAAACAATAAGTAAACGTTAACCGACCGCGAGTCAGCTACTTCACTCGTCTGTTTTGAGAAAGTGTATTTTTAGTGAAGGACGATTGCAAATACTTACATAATCACTCTTTTTTCCTAATGAAAACTAATTCTTTGCCAGGGAGGCAGAAGATGCCATGAAAATGCAACAATAATAATTTAAGTAAACAAATAATAGCGAAAAGTAACAAATATTACAAACAAAGATTAGCCAAACAAATAAATCCTTTTAGTTAGAACCTAGATGAATCCCTAGCGGAGTCTTCATTCTTTTACGTTCATTTTCAAAAATTCAAAAACTACTTCGTAACTTTCGTGGCGGAAAAAATCATTTATTTGATTTTGTTTTAGAAAAAATAATTTAAAGAAGAGTTTAAAGAGAGAATCGCCACTTAATTTTAGGAAAATTAAGAAACTGTTTTAAAAAGGTATTTTTAGAAAACCCTTATTGAAAACCAGAGTTCGGTTAAGGGTTCAAGTTAAATTTGAAAGAAGGTGTTAGGCACTTTCAAAAATCCACAAAGTGTGATTCCAGACGGATTAAAACATTTGGCTAATTTAAAAAATCTTAAGTTATTTTTTGTAAAATCTCATTTAAAATGAATAAAATTCATTTGTTACTTTAACATTCATATTTATTTCAAGTAATGAAATAAACTTAAATATCAAAGTCTCAAAATAATTCTATCTTTAACAATTTAATACGGATTAAGACTTTCAATTAAATGGTTAATTCAAACTCTTAAACATGAATTCTAAGCTTCTTAATAACTATGAAGGGATATAAAGAATTCCTCAAGTCATTCTATAAGCTTACGGTTTGCCTAAATATTTAAACTTAGATAAAACAATTTCGTATAAAGATATTGAACGATCATAAAGGAAAACTAAACAGATTTGGCTCCTTCCCGTGAGCTGCTGCAATCGCAGTTAGACCTTAGGTCCAAATTTCCATTTTTAGGATACTGCTTCGCTACTTTCAGCCCTTTGGGATTGTCTTCGATGCTCGATTTTAGGACTTTGGCCTTAAAGTTGCTTCCCTTTCATCGGCTTGATAGAAGTTGACTCGAAGAATAACAAATGTGTCACGCCCCGAGCCTACACCCTGGACGTAACCGACACTCGAAATCAAGAATGGCCCGAGAGAACCACTTGGTCTGGCATACAATTCATAAAGCTAAACTTTTAATGAAACAAATTGCGGAAGCTGGATAATATGGGCTAAACTTTGTAAAAAGATGAAATAAAATAATATAAACTTTTATTAACTGAAATAATAAAATGTTTAAAAGAAACTGGTTAAAACTGATTTGACTTTGTCTATGAAGCCTCTACGACATTTCGAGTACAAGTACCTTTATGCAACAGACTAAACTGATGACCAGTATACTGCTAAGTCCTCGGGAATAACGAAAACTCACTCAAGATGATGGCATAGCCTATTGAAGAGTCTACTCAGGAACCTGCATATCTGAAAGCTGGAGGCTACATCATCCAATGATGTAGCATCAAAAAGAGGCGTCAGTACTTTGAATGTAGTGGTATATAAAGCAGTAATGTAGAATAGTACTAATATATGGACGGATAAAGCTGAAAAACTGAGACATGAATAATATAACAATAGACAGAGTTGAATAACTGAAAAGAAGAATGACTGACCTGAATGCTGAAACTTAAAGTAATATAAGTAAGACTTTCTTAAATTATTTTCTTAAAACTAAAATTAAAACTGAAAACTGAATAGCTGAAGTTTGGACAAAACTTAGAGCAAAGCTTCATAAAAACTCTTTTTAAACTAATGGCCTCGACCAATTATATATTATCTCAAAATAAACAAGTTTTCTTTTTGGGGAGTTTCTCTTAACCGACATAAACCATGTGAGCAACATGGAGTACAACATCTTGTCCACTTTGCCAGAACCCAATGACTTACCCTCGTTGACAGAGCCATCCCATACTTTGCCGGGGTATAAGATGAAATATAATCCGGGGATCCCAAAGCTGAGCCCAAAGGCTATAAATAATAGAGGAGTCGCCCTATCTGCGGATGATCCTATCCTATGGTGGCAACGTAGTTTTGGAACATGTATTGTCTAAACCCATACCAATCTCGGTACTAAATAGTCCTCCCGAAATGCACTAACTGCTCATAATAGTCTTAATACATTTATTAAAATCATGCTTGACTCAAATATCGTATCATAAACATATCTATTTCTGTGAGCCTTGACTCTAAGTCTCTTTAACTTTTCTGAACTTTAACTTTCAGAATACGATAAACTTTTCTCTTTTCAAGACATGATATTAGCATAAAGATTTCTTTTATAAACTTTTCATGAACATAAACTTGTAACTTTTAAACAAACTTTCAGGGAAAACTTAATCAATCTCTAATACATCAAATAGACTTTCAAATTCATAAGAGAAAATTCACAAAGATTCTTAAAAAATTCAATAGACATGAACTAGAAATCAATTTAGAGAAGAGAATCAAAATTCATAGAATTTTTTATAATAGGCATGAAATATTCAAAGACTTGTATCAAAAGATAAGAAATTAAACTTAAGGATCTTGACTTCTCAAAAACCCAAATTGATTCGTGGATTGAAACTAAAATTGAATTTGGTTGTGGGGAGAATGGGGTTCCCACACTGAAGAATTAACTTTACATACCTTGATCTTAGAGTTTGAGGAAGAAACCTTGAAGAAAACCTTAAATTTTGAGTCTCTTATTCCTTAGGGTTCTTGGGAGTTTGGAGAAGAAAGGAGCGCACTTTGTTGATGAATTTGGAGAGGTAAATGATATGGAAATAGTTTAGGTTAATAAAGGGGGGTTTTATAAAAAAGGAAAGGACAAAAACTCCCTTGAAAATACTTCAAAAGCTGAAAAATTACTTCGTCGGACAAGGTCGGGCACGGGGCGCCAGTCAATGAGCCAACTTCATCGCTCTGAAGTTTTCTGTCTGGCGTGGCGCGCCATCATCGTGACAGAGTGATAGTTGCTTGATAAAACACCCATAACTTTTATTCCAAACTCAAATTAATGCACTGTTAGAGGCGTTGGAAAGAAGACTCGAAGAACTTTAATTTGGTGGGTCATGGGCCACCTAACTCTTTATATTCTAGGAGCAATGATCATTTGAATATGACCCAAGTTAGAAAGTTATACGAAAACTTAGTCAGTAGAGAGACTTTCAACTTAAATTGTACTAGAAGTTCCTTAAGACCTTAATTCACATCCAAAACTCTTCTCACACATGTTGATTGATCATAAAACCTAGTTACAAATGAAATCTTTTGGGTTTAGGTCTAATGGCACGCGAAAAATGATTGGAATCCTAGCTCGAAAGTTTAGAGTGTTACAATATCTCCCGTTTGGGATCATTTATCCTCGAATGATGGTTAACTCTAAGATGAAAAAACAAACCAAACCATTATCAATACTATCATATGCTTAGGATGCAAACATGAGTAAAGATGTTACAACTCAAAGTCAAGATATTTATGAAAGCATACAAAAACACGAATTCTTTTATGCACGAACAGTATGACTTGGATGACATGGAACTTGCTTAGGAGTTCACAACATAGGTAAGACTTTCTCTTCTTTCCCCTAGAGACTAATCATGGACCGGGAGAGGAAGTTTTAACATACAAAAGCTAGGGTAGAGTAACGTCTCAACTAACATAGAGAGGAAATATGCGAGCAAGGTAAAACATGAACATACCCAAGCCCAAATCTCAAAAAGGCAAACTCAATGACACCAAGGCTAGTCTTTGCTTAACAACTCACCATCTCCGCCTTAGTTCAAAAGTTAATAACTTAATTCTGCAAACTATTCTTATACACTAAACTCTTCCCTCCAAAATCAACGAGAGAATCACCATACCCAAAACACTCAACACTAACCATTTATAGATCCCTCAATTTTCTCCTTTGGGACACTCTCTACAACTACCTTAGTTTTTTTTCACACTTTGCAATACCAACCCACTAGCTAGCCACACATGGCACTTACCACTCACGACCCCGTGTAACCATACATACTCACCATCTTAGATTTCCTAACCTCTAGACTTAGCCAAGACCTTCACATCTTACCTAAAGGGTCCATCTAACACATTCACGCTTAAGAACTTACTTCTCACAAATGCCACATCAACATACCTAAATTAGATTCCCAAAATCCACACATTTTTTTCTTCTTCTACCTCAGTGTTTATTCGCAACTCAAACCTATAACCTAACACTTAAATCAAATGGTCGCACAACTTTCTTTCACACATACTACTAATCATTTGATCATCTGTCTAAACTAGCTTCATAACTCTATAAACATCAAAGGGTTCTTCCTTCAAGCTACAAAGTGCAACCAAGTTTTATCCATTCTTAGCTACTCTTTACTTTCATTCGGAGCCTATATGTGATATATACTAACTCATTGACAAGTTCTCAAACACTATAACAAGCAACTCCTCCTCTAAATACTACCATAAAATCTACAACACATTTACTATAATTCAACCAATACTTAAGAACATATCACCCCATCACTCACATTATTCCCGGGTCACACCACTACTTGCAACTTGTAATGACCAGGTCTGTCATTATGGGTAGTCCAATCGTGCCATGTTTTAGAGTTAGAAAACTCTGAGTTTGGGAGTTTATAATTTTGGGCTAGGCTAGCCTCGATCGGATTTGGAGAGAGGTGGAGTCTAGGGCAATTCGGGTAAGGAGTGGGTTGGATGTCTTATAGTGAGCTAGTTTGTTTCATAGCTAACACATAAAGGAGTTCGGAGGACTTGTTGGAATCGAATTCGGGTAAGTAGAACTCCTAGAATCGAGGTTGATGCAAAGGGGTTGTTCTGGGACGTTGGGAAAATAAGTGTGTTGTAAAATGGACTAGTTTTGGAAGTTTAACGACTTTTTGTCCTATCCGCCATAGCGACCTCCACTGTAGAGAAGAAATTACCGCTACAGCAGAAGTCAACATCGGTCAGCCTCTGCCATAGTGAATGACTCCACAACGGTGGTACCTCTATAGCGGAGTGGACTGCTATAGTGGAGCGTGATGGGATTTAACGCAGAAACTTCCCCAAAATAGTTTAGTTTTTCTTGAAATATTTTGGGAGAAGAAGGAGGCGATTTTAGGCGATTTCTACCAGTTTTCCACTATTTTTCATCCTAAAGGTACGGATTCTACTCCCCAAACTTCGTACTACTTTTCCTACATGGTAGAATTTCTAAGAGGAAACTTGGGGAAAGGTTGAAATAAACTAGGGATGGTAGAATTCGAGGAAGAAGGGGGATTCTAGGCATGAAAGTTCTTGGGTATTGTTAAAAGTAAGGTATTATGATCGTATATTGTTAAATTCTCTATTTTTATCCGTGAAAATGATAGAACTAGGGAAATTAATGGCGGGAAGCCCGGGAAAAAGGGTAGGATGATCATGGGTGGCTTGGGGGTCTGGGAATTGGTGTAATTTGGGTAATGTGCAGGCCTTGTTTCTTAATTTAAGTACTTGTATATTGTTTTAGACTAAGAATGAGAAAGGAATCCGGAACACGGGAAAGCTTGGGTTGAATAGAGCTTGCATCATTTTGAGGTAGGTGATGGCTTACGATTGCTGTGAATGTTGTATATTTTGTACTCTTATCTAAGTGTTTGTATGAATTGCATTGCTTAGAGGAATTGTGTAGAGTGTCTAAGGGTCCTATTTTACAGTCTGTGAATTGAATGGTGTATTTCTTGTTGGTTTACAAGTTGTTTGTTCATTGTTTGACTGTGGATTTTTTACATTCGGTTGGCTCGGGTACCATGCCTGGTATGGGTATACTAACGGTTGGCACTGGTTCCACGCTTGGTATGAGTATAACAAATGGTTGGCTCGGGTACCACGCCTGGTACGAAATACTAACGATTGGCTTGGGTACCACGCCTGGTATGGGTTTATTTTACTGCATCATTGCATTGATATTGTTGCATTGCATTGACTATTATTGGTTCTATTAGTGGACCAGGCTGTGTTTATTGAATTGTGATATTCATTGGTGGTCCTTGAGTGACTGGGAATTCTGTTATATCTGTTGAGTTGGTCTTGGATTAGGCCGGGTTGTCTGTTTAACACCTAGGTGTTATTTAGAAGGGATCCCAAGGTGGGTCCGGGCTAGGCAAAAAGGATGATTTATTGAATTCTGTGATTGTTGTAAGAGTTATAAAAGGTGAATTTCATGTGGGAATAAACTAGGTAGAGACTCATAGTCTAGAGGAGCCTATTGACTTGTTGCATGTTTTCCGTACTTATACTTGATTTGTTGTACTGATTATACATTTTTTATTTGGAACTGGCTGATGATCCTACCAGTACACGGTGGTTGTGTACTGATACTGCACTTGCTTGTTTTTCTTGTGAGTACAGGAAATCTTCCGGCGGTTATCGCACGACCTCACCTATAGGCCTGACTATTCCAGATATCAAGGGTGAGCTGTTCGACCAAGCCGCCTAGGTGTTTATATTTTGAGTTGTAGCCTAATTATTTCGGGCTTTGACTATCTTTTTATTGTTTTAAATTTTGGGGTTGCATCTTCGTACTCTAGTATTGGTAGTTTTTGGTACGATAACTTTAAAATTCTAGGGGAATTTCCATAGGTTTTATTTCAATGAAAGGCCTTTTGCATTATTTGAATTGCTAGTTTATTTTCTGTTTGCTGGTTTTAGGCTGTTAGTCTAGGCTAAGGGTTGAACTCTACCGGTTCGTTCATCCGGGGGTTGGGTGGGTGCCACTCACGATGGTCTGGGTCGTGATATAACTCCAAACGCATACTTTCATCCCACTTAAAGTTGCTTTCTAAAATAAGGCTAAGAGAAAGGTCCGGATACTTGTCTTATTCTGGCTCCAATGCACGGTTCATTAGAACAAGGGCGCAATCTTTTGAATCAATTGATGTATATGCACTAATGGGCTCTTCTTAACTCCTTGTGCAGTCTCTTAACTCTCGGCTGGCTTTATATAAGGAAACCACATTGATAGGAGTTTGAGCTTTACTACTTGTGCCACCTCGAATATGAGGCGTAGTTGGATGAACTTGGAGCAACGCACGAATTTGTATGAGTTTGTTATGGGACAACTTTAACGCACGATATAAAGTAAGAAAGAATGATAAACTTTTCTTAAATGCCCGTAGTATCTAATTTATAGAAGTGGGTCCCTCACAACAATAAACAAAATCCTACTGACATGGCTTCATAGACTCCCTATGATACTTGAAATTTGTGCTCTGATAACAAGTTTGTTACGCCCCAAGCCTACACCCTAGACGTAACCGGCACCCAAAACCATGAATGTCGAGAGAACCACTTGGTCTGGCATACAATTCATAAAGCTAAACTTTTAATGAAACAAATTGCGGAAGATGGAAAATATGGGCTAACCTTTGTAAAAATATGAAATAAAATAATATAAACTTTTATTAACTAAAATAATAAAATGTTTAAAAGAAATTGGTTACAACTGACTTGACTTGACTTTGTCTATGAAGCCTCTACTACATTCTGAGTATAACTACCTTTATGTAACAGAATAAGCTGATGATCGGTATACTTCTAAGTCCACGGGAATAATGAGAACTCACTCAAGCTGATGGCATAGCCTATTGAAGAGTTACTCAGGAACCTGTATATCTGAAAGCTGGAGGCTACATCGTCCAATGATGTAGCGCCAAAAAGAGGCGTCAGTACTTTGAATGTACTGGTATGTAAAGTAGTAAAGTAGAGTAGTAATAATATCTGGACTGATAAAGCTGAAAACTGAGAGATGAATAATATAACCATAAACAAAGCTGAATAACTGAAAAGAAGAATGACTGACCTGAATGCTAAAACTTAAAGTAATATAAGTAAAACTTTCTTAAAATATTTTCTTAATACTAAAACTAAAACCGAAAACTAAATAACTAAAGTCTGGACAAAACTTAGAACAATGCTTCAAAAACTCATTTTTAAACTAATGGCCTCGGCCAATTATATATTATCTCAAAATAAGAAAGTTTTCTTTTTGGGGAGTTTCTCTTAACCGACATAAACCATGTGAGAAAAATAGAGTACAATGTCTTGTCCATGTTACCATAACCCAATGACTTGCCCTCGTTGACAGAGCCATCTCATACCTTTCTGTGGTATAAGATGAAACATAATCTGGGGATTCCAAAGCTGAGCCCGAAGGCTATAAATAATAGAGGAGTCGCCCTATCTGCGGACGATCCTATCCTACGGTGACAACGTAGTTTTGGGGCATGTTCTATCTAAACCCATACCCATCTCAGTGCTAAATAGTCCTCCCAAAATACACTAACTGCTCATAATAGTCTTAAAACATCTATGAAAATCATGCTTGACTCATATATCGTATCATAAACATATCTATTTCTGTGAGCCTTGGCTCTAAGTCTCTTTAACTTTTCTGAACTTTAACTTTCAGAATACGATAAACTTTTCTCTTTTCAAGACATGATATTAGCATAAAGATTTCTTTTATAAACTTTTCATGAACATAAACTTGTAACTTTTAAACAAACTTTCAGGGAAAACTTAATCAATCTTTAAAACATCAAATAGACTTTCAAATTCATAAGAGAAAATTCACAAAGATTCTTGAAAATTCAATAGACATGAACTAGAAATCAATTCAGAGAAGAGAATCAAAATTCATAGAATTTTTATAATAGGCATGGAATATTGAAAGATTTGTATCAAAAGAGAAGGAATTAAACTTAAGGATCTTGACTTCTCAAAAACCCTAACTTGATTTGTGGATTGAAACTAAAATTGAATTTGGTTGTGGGGAGAACGGGGTTCCCACACTGAAGAATTAACTTTACATACCTTGATCTTAGAGTTTGAGGAAGAAACCTTGAAGAAAACCTTAAATTTTGAGTCTCTTGTTCCTTAGGGTTCTTTGGAGTTTGGAGAAGAAAGGGCCGCACTTTGTTGATGAATTTGGAGAGGTAAATGATATTGAAATGATTTAGGTTAATAAAGGGGGGTTTTATAAAAAGTAAAGGACAAAAATGCCTTTGAAAATATGTCAAAAGCTGAAAAATTACGTCGTCAGACAAGGTCGGGCGCGGGTGGCAAGTCAATGCTCCAACTTCATCGCTCTGAAGTTTTCTGTCTGGCGTGGCATGTCATCATCGCTCCAGAGTGATAGTTGCTTGATGAAATGTCCACAACTTTTTATTTTGAACTCGGATTAATGCACGATTCGCGCCGTTGGAAAGAAGACTCGAAGAAATTTTATTTGGTGGTCATGGGCCACCTAACTCTTTATATTCTAGGAGCAATGATCGTTTAAAGATGACCCAAGTTAGAAAGTTATACGAAAACTTAGTCGGTAGAGAAACTTTCAACTTAACTTGTGCTAGAGGTTCCTTAAAACCTTAATTCACATCCAACACTCTTCTCACACATGGTGATTGATCATAACACCTAGTTACAAATGAACTTTTTCAGGTTCAGGTCTAATGGCACGCGAAAAATGATTGGAATCCTAGCTTGAAAGTTTGGGGTGTTACAAAATGCGAGGGAGATGGGATTCCAATTAATTGGACTCGCGGAAAGGTTCATGCATAAGAAAAGATGAAGAGAAATGAGAATTAGAAAATGAACAAAAGTGGCAGTGATATCAAGATGAACTTAACCTTACATTCAAAATAACCTTACTGCACATTACTAGTTCAACAAATGACAACCATAATTTATCCTAATGATGACAATTAGTATGGAATTCTTATGAAGCTAAGTCAAGGAAACACATCTCTAGAAACAATAGTGATTAGCAAAGAAACTATTGTTCAACAGACAAGTTCGACATCTCATAGATCGATTAGCTAACAAATGTCATCTCAACTAATCGAGTAGTTTAGATAAAACAAATTAGTTAAAGCATTCACACACTTGGATTGACTTAAAGGAGAATAGATTTGGGAGAGGTATAGAGGAAAACATGTTCTGCTAATAAACAAACCAGCGTTACACTCCATCTCAAGGTTTAGGAACTCATCCATCCATATTTAACCAAATTCAACACTTTTAAGAGGAGATTCAATTTTGACTAAGCTAGATAAAATCATAACATCCCTAATGCATACAATTATTTTAAAATAAAGGACCTGAAGTCATTTTAAGATGGATTACATGCTTCAGATAAATTCAAATCACTTGGCAATACTAATTTTCAAATGAAAAAGTCATATCACAAACTAATCCACAACTTCTTGAACCAGCATTTAAACAAAATAGTTTAAGTACTTTAGAAAGAGGAAATTATGAACATGTGATTTGCTAACTTTGGCTAAAGTATGAATAACAAGCAGAAAAAGGAAATAAAGAAATAGAAACAGGGAGGAAGATTACACTCAACTAAATATTATTTAGCCTTCCCAAACCACTTGGTTCACTAGACGATCACGAAATACACATACATATTCATTGTAATGGAGATGAAACTCGGAGAAAATCATAATGAAGTAAAGGAAATGCTAATGGTTTAAACTTTATCCAATGCTCCAAGCTCAATTCAGTGCTCTATACACGTGAAAATCACAGCAACCCTTACACAATCATACAAACAACAGCTTCAAATAGATAAAAATTTCAACTCTCATTCTAAGAACCTCACCAAAATTTAATCATCTCTCCCACCAACATCAAACACATATTTTCATACAAGACCAACCCAAACAATTACTAAATCCATAACAGTAATAAAATTTCATATCATAACAACCCAAACGTGAAAGAAAGGATGAAAAGAATGGAGCTCTTATCTGTTTTGAAGCAGCGTTCTGGGACGACGAGTGATGAGATAGACGATTCCACCACCTTCTTTGACTTGAGAAAGCCACAAAAATAGCAAAGGATGGAGTGTGAGCCAAGAACTCCCAAAACTTTTATTTGGGTTTTCTCCTCTACAACTCTTGGTTCTTATGAGCAAGAGATTGGTTCTCCAAAAGACTCAAATAATTCCCCAAAAGCCCGCCCCTTAATCCTTTACCAATGGAGGGTATATATAGAGGATTTTTAGGGCAAATGGGGGGGGGGGGTAAATCATATGGGGTTTTTGGGCAAACCACTTGGGAAATTCAAATTTTGAATTTGAATTCCTTGAAGGCAAAGGAATTGAGGCCACGTATTGTACAAATTCGTACATATACGGGAAAAATTAAGGATAATCAGCCAATGTTTTAGGATTGGAGGACACCTAGGACCTCCTAGAACCTTCTAGGTTCTTCCAGCTCGCCAAAATCGTACGAGGGAGGGAACAAATGGAATTTTGACGGAGAAGGCATCGTTTTGGTGAGCTATTGATGGAGTTTTTGGTTGATGTTGGTGTTCGTTGTTGTTGTCTGGGTAAAATAAGGATAAAGAGGATGAATTGGGGGTTGAAAGGAGGAAATGGGGCGGGTCAGATGGGAGGATTTGGGCTAGTTTTGGTCAATTTTTGGGTCAAGAATTAATGAGCATAGCTGATTTAGAAGTTAAATTTGTAGACAAATCAAATTGAAATTGTGACCAAATTGATTCAAATTATTGGTTTGAGCGAAATTGGAATAAGATAAATTAATTATCTAATTAACTAATTAAGCTTCTTAACATAACAAAGTAAAATAATTACTTTATAAAATAGACTAATTATATTAATTAGAATATAACTTATCTAATTTTGATAAAATAAAATACTAACTCGATTAAACACTTATTTTGTATATTATACATATTATTGAAATATGTTTCTTTTATTGTAAAAATGATAAAGTTTCCTTGAAAATATTTTTAATTTTGTAAAATAATTATTTCAAATAGTTAAAATTGAAGAAGCTTGAGTAATTAACTAAATTGTGGAGGGCCGAAATTGGATGTCAACAACTGCCCATCCCTTTGGGTAGGGTGAATGTAAGGAACTCTGGGCAAAGGGAGTTGGCGATCTCAATTTTGTCAGACTACAAATTTATCTTTTGGAAGCGATTGGTTTAGCACGAAGTTCAAAGAATTATGACCATACTCCGGTATTGAGTTTCTACATATCTCATGTTACATGACAATTCAGGCCACTTGTAGTTTAAAACGCATGATTTTCAAAGAATATTGAAGCTATCCCGATCTCGGATTATAAAGATACCAGAAAGCTAGGGAGTGAGAGAATTTGGGGAATTTTGGAATGCAGCCGAGTTTTCAATATATAGCCTGCCTACATATCTCAAGACTCAAGGAATCAGGCTGCTTGTAGTTTGACTCAATTGGTTGAAAAGATTGTTTTTATGCTAAGACAAACTTTGGCTCAAGATGAGTGACAAATGAGTCGAGTTATAGAAAGGAGGCTTGTAATTGTCTCAATAATAAATGTGGGGCCCTCACATTCATAAATAAGAGCTACATGGACACCACTTCTACAACTCTAAGTGCATTATCACTTGGATTTAAAAAAGAGGGATGTTGCTTCCAATTGTGAGTCAAAGATTACCTTAGAAGCGAAATTGAAAACTTAAAGTTTTGATAAAACAAAAGGAATAACCCACATGCCTTCTCACATGGGTGTGATTTGATTGTGGTGTAAGTCAATCCTCAACTCGTATCCAAAGAGTTTGATATTCTTCTTTAGACTATGTCCCAGTTTGCTGCTAAGAAAAAGTTCCACATTGTGCTGCGTTCATTTTGATGTCGTCCACATTCATGCTACACAAAATCTGTGGTAATTTTGGCAATAACAAATGTAACATATACACAAATATAATTTGTGTAAACCTAATTTAATATGTCATACTAAAGAAGGTGGCGATCCAATTTGCCTTTTTAGGTGGACGAATCAATCTTGAATGTAACATTCCATTTTGAATGGTGTGGCTGCCCAATATGTCTCATTGAAAGGTGGACAACCTTTTTTGAGTGCAACGTGTCACTTTGAATGAAGTGACTGCCCAACGTGTCTCATTGAAAGGCGGATGATTTATTTTGAATGCGACATGCCACGTTGAATAGGGTGACTGCCCAACGTGTCTCATTGAAAGGCAGATGATCTATTTTGAATGTAACACATTGATGAATTGTGTTCCCTAATCACTTGCATTAAACTTATTAGTAGCAAGTGCAATGTAAGGGCAAATATGAATTGTGCAAACCTTGTTTTAATATGTCACACTGAGGGAGGTGATGATCCAATATAATATGTCAAGTTGAAGGAATTGATAATCAAAGATAATATACTATGTCATATTGAAGGAGGTGATGATCCAACATAATATAATATCACGTTGAAGGAGGTGATGGCCTAACATAATATAATATGTCACGTTGAAAGGAGTGACGATCCAACATAATATAATATGTCACGTTGAAGGAGGTGACAGTCCAACATAATATAATACGTCACGTTGAAAGAGGTGACGGTCCAACATAATATAATATGTCATGTTGAAAGGAGTGACGCTCCAACATAATATAATATATCACGTTGAAAGGAGTGATGCTCCAACATGATATAATATGTCATGTTGAAAGGAGTGACTATCCAAGATAATATAATATGCCACGTTTAAAGGAGTGATGACCCAAAATAATATAATATGTCACATTGAAAGGAGTGACGATCCAACATAATATAATATATCATGTTGAAGGAGGTGACGGTCCAACATAATATAATATGTCACGTTGAAAGGAGTGATGATCCAAGATAATATAATATGTCACGTTGAAACGAGTGACGATACAACATAATATAATATGTCACGTTGAAAGGAGTGACGATCCAACATAATATAATATGTCACATTGAAGGAGATGATGGTGCAACATAATATAATATGTCACATTGAAGAAGGTGATAATCCAACATAATATAATATGTCACGTTGAAAGGAGTGACGATCCAACATAATATAGTATGTCACGTTGAAGGAGGTGATCATCCAACATAATATAATATGTCACTTTGAAAGAGGTGACAGTCCAACATAATATAACATGCCTTCCAGAATGAGCATGTAGAACAATACAGTTGTTAATAAGGTAAACACCAAAAATAAGGAGTAAGGATATAGCCATTCGACTTGTGCCAAAGAATAGGGGTTTTGTTTAACATCTCCAGTTGTTTTTGAAGACTTTGTTGTTCCTGCACTCACAAAAATTTCTTAGTTAAAAAATAATGAGATTAACATAAGCCAAACCATATAAACATGCCATAACAGTCTGGTAACTATGAAAAATATATGAAAAGTGTTGAGAGGGATTCTGACATTAAATTAAGGCTCTAATGGCCAATTAGGGATACAACGCAAGGTACGTCCCTATTTCAAATAAAATCTCTTATAAAAAGAGGATTTATTGATAAATAAAGTCTCTAAAGCTCGAAGTTGAACGAAGATTTTTGAAGTTGTTTAACCATTTCAAAAAGAAGCCCTTGTTTCCAGTCGAAGGGTACTTAATTAAAATAGTTTGAAAGAAATGATGAATCGACTGATTCAAAACATGCCTGTAGTTTGAAACAGTGGAAAGACCGAATCCTTATGTAGGATTGCCTACGTATCTTGCTGGAACAAGAATCAGGTTAGACATAGTTCGAGCCTGAAACTGATAGAATTAGCAAAGAACATAAGATTTGATTAGAAGGACGAATGATTAGATTCACCAAGATATAAATCGATCTGTTGAACTTGATCCTTTGCATCAGAGATCCTTGAAAAGACTTGTGCATGTCTTGTGTCCGACGATCTTCTGGCTTGATTCTTCAAATTTTGAGAGAATTCATTATCAATTGCCCCCTGATCTTGTCATGGCAAGAATGATTTGAAGAACGTTACCTGCATAACTCAAAAAATACAATCATTAATAATGTAATAAAGTAATTATAATGAATCAAAGGGTATAACAGAGGATAAGTTTGGAGATAAAGTCATTTGGCTTATGATATAGTGATCCGAATGATATCTCCAAATCCTGGTCATTGTGCCCGACCATTTTCCCTATAAAAAATTAAAGAAAGTGTTAAGATTATAATAAAGTGACAGAAATAAATTAAGAGATAAAGTGAGAAGAGAAGTTGTCTGGATATTTATGCCAAGGTCGTGGCGAGTCCAGCAATATTCTTTATCATGCTTGGTGATTTTGTGACTTCATTTTTCCTGCAGCCAAAGAAAAATTCTTAGTTTTGAGAGACTGACTCATGTTGGCTTTGCCTTTCTCTCCTGGTGCTCCTTCTTGTACTTGACTTACACACTTGTCTGGTCTTGAAATGCGGTCTTGGTGGAATTTTTGAGGACTTTCCTCAAAAATTCTGCCCCAGTATAAGACACAGAAAACTTTTGAACTTCTTTGTAGATTCTGTTGTCACTTACTATAGAATTTTTGAGATCCATCTCAAAAATTCTGCCCAGCTGCAACTTCAACAAACTTCAATGTTCAAATTTGTAGAATTTCATGGAATTTTTGAGACCTTCTCAAAAAATTTGTCCCAGTTGCGTGATCTGCAATTCTGACTTGTTGGAGAAGATCTTCTTCTTGCGAATTTTTGAGATCCTCTCAAAAATTCTGCCTCAGTTTTCATATTAAAGGGAAATGAAAATCTTACGGGCATTATGACAATAGACCTTCAAGTGGAAGAAAGGATCTCTAGAACCATCAAAATTCTCAAATTTTGGAATCTTGTAACCTGGTGGCAACTCAATCTCCAAAAATTCACATAACTCTTCATATCTCACGCTTTGGTTATTACCCAGCTTACGAATACTTCTCATAGCATCTTCCAAACTTTTGAGCTTCTTGTTCATTATTTCATCATTAGCCACTTTTGTCTCATTTTCAGTTTCAACATAGTGATCAGCATTTATGCGACATAGCCGTTGAGTTCGTGTCATAGGTGGAGCAGTGGTATAAGTATACACTGGCGGAGCATAGTGTGTCATCTATACATTTTGAGCTTTTGGAGGAGCAAATGTGTACACAAGAGGAACATTTTGAGAAGCATGAGCATTTTGAACTTGGTGAGAAGTAATGACATGATCTCCTTGATCAAACTCATCCGAGGTTGGAAACATAGGCCCCTTTTGACGAATATCAGGGGGTAGGATCACGCTTGGTGCATTTTGAGAAGCAATTCTGTTTTGCATCACCATGAGCCTTATTTCAACAATTTATTTCTCTAGACTAGCAACGACCTCCTGGGTTACTTCTAGTCTTGTTAAAGCGCTAGGATATATCGCGGTAGGAAAAGTCGAGGTTGTTTCAGATGAAGTGAATGTGTTGATCAAACTGGAGTCCATAGTTGAACGAGTCTTTTTGGTAGCCCAAATAAGAAACGGTGAGTTTGTAGAAACTTTCTTGACCTTAGACCGAGAAAAATATGGATGTTCTGCCAGCGAGTACTTGAAACTGCTTGCTTTGGTTTTTGTGAAGTGCGCAAGTTTGATTACTGATGTGCCGCCATTTTACGGCACTTTCGACTCCTTTAAACTAAGAACAATCGTACGTTTTCAAGCAACCGTTGTCATTTTTGATGTTTTTATGTTGTATTTTCAGGAAATGGAGACAAACATGGAAACGGAAGGAAATACGTGAAAAAGAGCATTCTGGATAAGAGTGACGGTCCGTCACACATGTGACGGCCCATCACAGAGACCGTCAAGTGGTGGCAGGCCACTGCCTAGGAGTGACGGCCGCCGTGACAGTCCGTCAAGGTGGTGACGGTCCGTCACAGTGATCGTCAGGTTGAGCTACACCACTGCCTAGTGGTGACGACCAAGGCGACGGTCCGTCAAGCCAGTGACGGTCTGTCAGCCTGGCCGTCACACCTGGGCAGTCCGCGACGCGGAATCCGAGCGTTTTTGGGATTTGTTTCCTAGACTCCTATAAATACCCTATGTTATGTTTATTTTATTAACCAAGCTTTTTACATACATTACCCAATAATTTTAGGAGTGTTAGTCGACTTGGAGATCAAGAAACACGTTTAATACTTCTTGAATTCGTGTTCTTGATTCGTTCTTGGGATCTTGTTTTCTTGTTCTTGGAATAATTAAAGATTGTTCTCACTACATTGTAAGGATCTCTTTTCTTTATTATGAATATGACTTTCTTTTATTCTTCTACAAGCATGAGTAACTAAACCTCTCACAACTAGGGTTGTGGGAGCCATGGCTAAAGTAGCGATATAGATTCCGGGTAGCGACGGGTTCAATATATGTGTTGTCACGTTGTTAATCATTCATTATTTAACGTTTTCTAGTGGTTGCAAACATTAGAATATGCCTAGGTTTAAATTTGCTTGAGTAAAGAGATTAAAACCGGGAGACTTGATTAACGACGAGGATTCGAGACTACCAACTCTCGTTTTATGATTAATGCTGTAACTAGATTAATCTACTTGATGTTTAGGATTGAAATCTAAAAGCACACCTTTTCAAGTTCGAGAGAATTGAAAAGTAAATTTGTCTATTTGGTTGAGAAACGTTTAGACGATACAATTAATTCAATCACATCGTGACATGCATATAGAAAGAACCCAGTTAAGCCTAGAATCGACATTGTTACCAACGCCATGGTAAACACTTCCCTAGTTCATTCTCCTACTGATTAATTCTTATATATTATTATTTGCTTTTGTTCACACAAACCCCCCCCCCCCTTTACTTACCGGAAATTATTGACCATTAGTCACATACTTCACTAAAGACTTAACTTTCACCATATTCTCTGTGGGATCGACCCCAACCTCTGTTGGGTTCTATATTTGACTACGACTGCTTACGCTTCTTTAATTAGAGGTGTAGTTTGGGTGTTATCAAATTTTGGCGCCATTGCCGGGGAATACGGTTGTTTGTTAAGTCCGGTGTGTTTATTTGACTCTTAGTCATACTTTCCTGCTTTTACGTTTATTTGTTGTTTTGTTTTTGACAGGGTACAGAGTTGTGCATGCCAAGTACCCGGCGCTCGGGTGAATCAACATTACCTTACGACCCCGAGCTTGCTAGAACATTAAGGCGAAATATGGCCGCACAACAAGAGGCAGCAAGGCTCGCTGCAGAACTGCAGGCCCAACAAAATTTGAATGCTGGAGGTCTGCAGCACGATATTGAGTTGCATGATGAGCATAACGACTTGGATGGAGTTGGCGCTACGGGCGCCATTGTTGTTCCACCGCTACCGCCCGGAGCCAAGTTTAATATTACTAGCACGATAATTCAGTTGGTGAATTTGCGAGGTGTATTCCGAGGTGCTGGTGGTGACGATCCAAACTGCCACTTGATGAATTTCGTGGGTATCTGCAAGTCTTTTGAATTGTCGGGAGTGAGTCAGACAGCGATCAGGATCAGGTTGTTTCCGTTGTCTTTGTCTGATGAGGCAGCGTTATAGTTGACAGAGCTGACCCCCGACTCTATCGCAACTTGGGGAGAGTTGAAAGGAGCTTTCCTAGAAAGGTTCTTTCCTCCCTCTAGGATGATACAGTTGAGGGACGAGATAAGCAACTTCAGGCAGCAACCACACGAAGCATTGCACGAGACCTGGTTGCGATTCAAGAAGAAGCTGACACAATGCCCTAACCATCAGCTGAACGACGAGTTTTTGATGCAAACATTCTATAGGGCACTGAATTTGGCTACCAAGATGACGTTGGACAACGCAGCAGGTGGAGCATTTATGGGTCGCACTTTTGCTGATGCCACAGCTATTTTGGACAGGCTAACCAAAACCAACAGGGCCTGGCATACACGAGATTCAGAGGTGGCAGCTAGTACTTACGTAGTTGGTGTGTCAGCAGAGCAGAGCAGAAAAGAGTAGGAACGCGACCAAGACATGGCGCATCTGAAAACGCAGTTGGACCTACTGACAAAGCACTTGTTCTCAGGAGGTTTGGAGAAAGTAAAAGTTGTGGGTTCCCAAAGTAGAGCAGAAGATTTGGAAACTGAGGAGGCAAATTACTTGGGGGGTTTCCAGGCCAATGGCCAAGGAAACCAAGGTCGGACGTATCAGAAGGACAACTACTATGAGAAAGCTGGCTACAATCGCGATCAAGGTAACTGGAGGAATAACACCGATAGAGGTGGGTTGTATGTACCACCTGGTAATCGGGACAAAGCTAGCAACGAGGCAGGGACTTCCAAGCTAGAAGACATGATGGCGAAGATGCTGTGGAAGGTAGAATCGACTGACTCTGGGGTGAAGGATATAAGGACTTAGTTATCAGCCATGAGTCAAATAGTGGAGTCGCATTCCACTTCGATTAAGCAATTAGAGCAACAAGTGGGGCAAATCTCGGCATCTCTGAACCAAAGAAAGGCAGGTACCTTGCCGAGCGACACTATTCATCTGAGGAATGACGCGAGCTGTATGGCGATCACAACAAGAAGTGGTAAAACGTTACCGGAATCATATCCGGTAATTCAGACTCAAGGTGATGTTACGGATGATGAAGAGGCAGTAGAGGAGGAAACTCAAAAGCCCGCAGATAAAAGCAAGGAAGCTGAAAAGCTTCCAACTATGATGCCTCGGCCACCACCTCCTTTCCCACAACGCCTCAAGAAGAAAACGGAAGATGGTAAGTTCCTGAACTTCCTGACCATGCTCAAGCAAGTATCAATAAACATCCCATTGGTGGAAGCGCTTGAACAAATGCCCGTATATGCCAAGTTCATGAAGGACTTGATCACCAAGAAGAGGTCAGTAAGCTTTGAACCAGAAGATAACCTTCACCACTGCAGCACTATTTCTTCAAGATCATTAGTAGAAAAGAAGAAAGACCCAGGTGCGTTTACTGTCCCCTGCACTATCGGGAAGCTCAACTTTGGAAGAGCATTGTGTGATCTTGGTGCTAGCATCAACCTGATGCCGCTAGCAGTCTATAAACAATTGGGTTTGGGAGCTCCTAAACCAACGTCCATGAGAGTGATGATGGCTGACCGTTCAGTAAAGCGACCGGTAGGAATATTATCTGATGTGCTGGTCAAGATTGGTAAGCTTATATTCCCGACCGACTTTGTGATCTTGGATTGCGAAGTGGATTTTGAAGTTCCCATAATCTTGGGACGACCATTGTTAGCCACAGCAAGAGCATTGGTCGACATGGAGAGAAACGAACTGACCTTCCGATTAAACAATAAAGTGGTCAAGTTCGATGTGTCCAAATTGATGAAGCAACCAAGTGACATGAGGGTGGTCGCGGTCATCAATGCTATTGAGGAAGTCCCTGCGGATGTGTATCTTGAGGAGAAGGGTTGTGTTGAAACCCGAGCTGTTATAAGAGTAAGGTCGCGATCGCAAGAGGACGAGCAGGTAAATAAAAGCGGTGAAAGATCAAGAAAGAGAAAACACCGCAAGAGAATCTGCAAAGAAAGAGCGAAGAAGTTGTCGCGACTAGCTGCAGAGCCGATTAAAGAAGAAGCTGGAATGCAACAGCAGTGTTTCGCGTGCACACACTCCATCGAGTTCTCATGTTTTGGAGACCCTGGCGGTCTCCAACATCATTCCAGAATCTAAGTCATATCGACTTCACAGGTATTCCTTTCTCTCACAGTTGTTAGCTTTCATATGGATGCATTGGGGACAATGCATGAGTCTAAGTTGAGGGTGTGGGGAAACCTGTGAGTCACCACCGAGGATTTTTGTTGCCATGTTTTTTTCCCTCCGGTGTGCTATCTAGTAGAACCGGCATGTTTAGGTTGTTATTTTAAATTTTTGTTTTTTTAGTGTCTATAGCAAGCATCATGGCGTTGTCTTTGACTAAAAGGAGGCCCCTTTAAAAATTTTCTGGTTTTGTACTTATGTTGAAACGATTGACTGTCTGGATCTTTCAATGTCATTGTGTGATTATGATTAGAATGAGTATGCTTAAGCCGAGCGGTTGTTTGATAGTTGGTAGCGATATAGTTTCTTGGTGCCAAGAGTGTGTGAGATTATTGTTATAAATTCTTACTTGGTGCATGCATCTAGAACTTGCCCGGTCTATTTGGTTAAGTTTGAAGTTTGGTTGCTTAGGAAAGGATCACAGGCCCTTTTTGTGTGCAGTCCACTTAACCTAAAAGATCGTCCAAATATAAACAATCCCTTTGATCCCTGTTTGAGCCATAATTGACCTTGTTCTTTCAATAACCTGTCACCGTTCCTGTTTAGCTTTGAATCCCTATTGTGGCCCTGGTCCGTCCTTGGACATCGTGCACCTCTACTCAGGCAATCAGCTTAAGTTGAGGGTGGCTACTATAGAGATAAACCCTGTTTTAGCCCTGGTCCTTCCATGGACATTGTGCACCTCAACCCAGGCAATCAGCCTAAGTTGAGGGTGGCTACTATAGAGGTGAATGATAAGAAAAAGAGGATAGTGAAGATTGGTTGTGAATAGAATAAAAATTCGGGTGTGTGCCTAAGAAAAGAAAAAAAAAAGATGAAAAAGATCGAAAAAGTAATAAAAAGAAGTGTCAAAATAAAGAGGCCGCACCCGTAGCTAGAAAGAAGGAAATAAAAAGGTGAATAAGGATGGACAAAATAAAGTTATGTGGTAATAAGACGTCGGTGGTTCCAAGGAGGGCTTAGTCACTAACCCCTAAATGTATCCTACCTGCACCTGAAGCCTCATTACAAGCCTAAACAAGTCCTGTAGTGATACTGAGCGGCCTTCTGAAGAACTGAAATAGAATAGTAAGGGAAAGCCTATGGTATCGCATGTGCATTGTTTGAAATCGTTCGTGAGTGTGAGCGCTTACCTAGTCCCAAATCTTGTGTGAGGGATTTCTTTGTGGTGAGGGCACCAAGATTTCTGTATTGTCTATTGATTGTTAGGATAGCTGCGCGTGTGTATGTAAAGTGTTCTATCATATCGGAATGACATGTTTGGATCCTTGCTAGTTAGTGTTTCATACATTTGTGTGCTACGAGGGAGCTTGAATAAAAATTGAAGATGTTAAATGACCATGAGTTGCTAGAGACACGAGTTTGTTTTCTTAGTTGAGTCATCGTATTATTGTTTTGTGTCATGTTGCTTGAGGACAAGCGAACGTCTTAAGTTGAGGGTGTTGATGTGCTGCCATTTTACGGCACTTTTGACTCCTTTAAACTAAGAACAATCGTACGTTTTCAAGCAACCGTTGTCGTTTTTGATGTTTTTATGTTGTATTTTCAGGAAATGGAGACAAACATGGAAACGGAAGGAAATACGCGAAAAAGAGCATTCTGGATAAGAGTGACGGTCCGTCACACATGTGACGGCCCATCACAGAGACCGTCAAGTGGTGGCAGGCCACTGCCTAGGAGTGACGGCCGCCGTGACGGTCCGTCAAGGTGGTGACGGTCCGTCACAGTGACCGTCAGGTTGAGCTACACCACTGCCTAGTGGTGACGACCAAGGCGACGGTCCGTCAAGCCAGTGACGGTCCATCAGCCTGGCCGTCACACCTGGGCAGTCCGCGACGCGGAATCCGAGCGTTTTTGGGATTTGTTTCCTAGACTCCTATAAATACCCTATGTTAGGTTTATTTTATTAATCAAGCTTTTTACATACATTACCCAATAATTTTAGGAGTGTTAGTCGACTTGGAGATCAAGAAACACGTTTGATACTTCTTGAATTCGTGTTCTTGATTCGTTCTTGGGATCTTGTTTTCTTGTTCTTGGAATAATTAAAGATTGTTCTCACTACATTGTAAGGATCTCTTTTCTTTATTATGAATATGAATTTCTTTTATTCTTATACAAGCATGAGTAACTAAACCTCTCACAACTAGGGTTGTGGGAGCCATGGCTAAAGTAGCGATATAGATTCCGGGTAGCGACGGGTTCAATATATGTGTTGTCACGTTGTTAATCATTCATTATTTAACGTTTTCTAGTGGTTGCAAACATTAGAATATGCCTAGGTTTAAATTTGCTTGAGTAAAGAGATTAAAACCGGGAGACTTGATTAACGACGAGGATTCGAGACTACCAACTCTCGTTTTATGATTAATGCTGTAACTAGATTAATCTACTTGATGTTTAGGATTGAAATCTAAAAGCACACCTTTTCAAGTTCGAGAGAATTGAAAAGTAAATTTGTCTATTTGGTTGAGAAACGTTTAGACGATACAATTAATTCAATCATATCATGACACACATATAGAAAGAACCCAGTTAAGCCTAGAATCGACATTGTTACCAACGCCATGGTAAACACTTCCCTAGTTCATTCTCCTACTGATTAATTCTCATATATTATTATTTGCTTTTGTTCACACAAACCCCCCCCCCCTTTACTTACCGGAAATTATTGACCATTAGTCACATACTTCACTAAAGACTTAACTTTCACCATATTCCTGTGGGATCGACCCCAACCTCTGTTGGGTTCTATATTTGACTACGACCGCTTACGCTTCTTTAATTAGAGGTGTAGTTTGGGTGTTATCAATTACCAACACAAATCAGCCTCTCTAAAGAAAGAAAAACACTCAAAAGGTAAAAGCGTTAGTCTATTAATCGTAATAATTAATCAAAGTACATAGAACAAATAACATTTATTTTGCTCGAAACAAGACTAGTCCAAAATTTTGAGGAACGAGACTTTTGAAAGATGATTGAATGGACGAAATTTTGGTCAAAAAGGAGAAGATTTTAAAAAAAGTGAGCTATTTGAAGAAAGGTATAAACATTTATGCTCAATTTCGGTAACACGAGTTGAATTTCTGAGAGAAACATATAGAGTTTTGAAAAATTTCATAGAAATAACGACGCACTAGAATTTTGATGAAATATTTAATCGATTTTGTATGATAAAGTGATTTATAAGACTGATGGAGTCAACATGAATTTTAACGGTGACCTAATAATGTTTTTGAAAAATTGGAATGTAGAACTTGAGGATTTTAAGCAAAATTAACGATGGACCTTTTAAAAGTATTTTTAGGAAGACTCAAATTTTGAATTTATATGTCTAATGACGCTCTAAGATATTGGAACGGAATAATGGACTAGTCACGTCTAAAGCAAAACACATGAATTTTAAACACACAAATAAGCACAGACGAAGCAAATTGCGAAGCACTTAGCACATAAATAATATATAACGCGTCCTAACATATATGTGACCTTTTAAGCCAAAGGTAAGCCTAACGTTTGAAGGATGTATATGCCGCTTGTAAGACGTTCCATTTCCCCAAAAGTGTATTATACAAATCTTATGAATAAACCAAATGGCGATACACAATAAGGGAAAGGGAAAATAAATAATATCAGCCCCATGCAGGGGAATAATCCTAAACTAAACCGCCTTGGAGGTCCTCCGTTCTTGAACTTCTTGACATTTTCGAACGCCTTTCGGATAAAGATCTTCCTTTGATTTACAATAAAAAAACTATTTATAAACTAATAAATTCCTAATTCCGAGGAATAATGGTTCATACAATTCGGCATATATATCCTTCAAATTTATCAAATAGTTGGATGATTGTCTTTTATTGGCCGTGGGCTAATTTGACGCAAGGTGGTCTTCTTACGGACTTAATATCCCTGGATATTAAGATATCTAGGTCAATGCCTATTCATGGAATTTGATTTCACTCTATCCAAGGTTGACTAGAATTGGTTTATTTGAAAAGGACCGGGAACCCGAGCGGACAACCGCGGGCTAAAATAACAAGTGACCGTTTACCTACCGTGGGTCAACTACTTCACTCGTCTGTTTGGAGAAAGTATTTTTAGTGAAGGACAATTGTAAATACTTGTATAATCTCCCTTTTTTCCTAATGCAAACTAATGTTTTGCCAGAGAGGCGGAAGATGCCATGAAAATGAAACAATAATAATTTAAGTAAACAAATAATTGCGAAAAGTAACAAATATTACAAACAAAGATTAGTCAAATAAATAAATCCTTTTGGTTAGAACCTAGATGAATCCCCAGCGGAGTCGCCATTCTGATACGTTCGTTTTCAAAAATTCAAAAACTACTTCGTAACTTTCATGGCAGAAAAAATCATTTATTTGATTTTCTTTTAGAAAAAATAATTTAAAGAAGAGTTTAAAGAGAGAGTCGCCACTTAATTTTAAGAAAATTAAGAAACTATTTTAAAAAGGTATTTTTAGAAAACCTTTATTGAAAACCAAAGTTTGGGTAAGGGTTCAAGTTAAATTTGAAAGGTGTTAGGCACTTTCGAAAATCCACAAAGTGTGGTTCCCGACGGATTTAAACATTTGGCTAATTTAAAAAATCTTAAGTTATTTTTTGTAAAATCTCATTTAAAACAAATAAAATTTATTTGTTACTTTAACATTCATATTTATTCCAATTAATGAAACAAACTTAAATATCAAAGTCTCAAAATAATTCTAACTTTAACAATTTAATCCAGATTAAGACTTTCAATTAAATGGTTAATTCAAATTCTTAAACATGGATTCTAAGCTTCTTAATAACTATGAAGGGATATAAAGAATTCCTCAAGTCATTCTATGAGCTTACGGTTTGCCTAAATATTTAAACTTAGATAAAACAATTTCGTATAAAGATATTGAACGATCATAAAGGAAAACTAAACAGATTTAATTAACTCCATGGGGATTTATCCAAGCTAAATAAAAGTGTTAAGCATACAAAACAATCGAATAAATATACACAATAAAGAGTTAAGGAGAGAAATGAAATTGAACCCCAAGTTGGCTCCTTCCCGTGAGCTGCTGCAATCACAATTAGACCTTAGGTCAAATTTCCCATTTTTTAAGCTACTGCTTCGCTACTTTCAGCCCTTTGGGACTGTCTTCGCTGCTCGATTTCAAGCCTTTGGCCTTATAATTGCTTCCCTTTCATCGGTTTGATAGAAGTTGACTCGAAGAATAATAAATGCGAGGGAGATGGGAGTCCAATTGGACTCGCGAAAAGGTTCATGCATAAGAAAAGATGAAGAGAAATGAGAATTAGCAAATGAACCAAAGTGGCAGTGATATCAAGATGAACTTAACCTTACATTCAAAATAACCATACTGCACATTACTAGTTCAACAAATGACAACCATAATTCATCCTAATGATGACAATTAGTATGGAATTCTTATGAAGCTAAGTCAAGGCAACACATCTCTAGAAACAATAGTGATTAGCAAAGAAACTATTGTTCAACAGACAAGTTCGACATCTCATAGATCGATTAGCTAACAAATGTCATCTCAACTAATCGAGTAGTTTAGAGAAAACAAATTAGTTAAAGCATTCACACACTCGTATTGACTTAAAGGAGAACATATTTGGGAGAGGTAAAGAGGATAACATGTTCTGCTAACAAACAAACCAGCGTGACACTCTATCTCAAGGTTTAGGAACTCATTCAGCCACATTTAACCAAATTCAACACTTTTAAGAGGAGATTCAATTTTGACTAAGCTAGATGAAATCATAACATCCCTAATGCATACAATTTTGCTAAAATAAAGGACCTGAAGTCATTTTAAGATGGATTACATGCTTCAGAGAAATTCAAATCACTTAGCAATACTAATTTTCAAAAGAAAAAGTCATATCACGAACTACTCTACAACTTCTTGAAACAGCCTTTAAACAAAATAGTTTAAGTACTTTAGAAAGAGGAAATTCGAATCTACGGATTTGTGATACTTAAGATGAACATGTGATTTGCTAACTTTGGCTAAAGTATGAATAACAAGCAGAAAAAGGAAAAAAAGAAATAGAAACAGGGAGGAAGATTACACTCAACTAAATGTTATTTAGCTTTCCCAAACCACTTGGTTCACTGGACAATCACGAAATACACATAAATATTCATTGTAAGGGAGATGAAACTCAGAAAAAAATCAAATAAAGTAAATGAAATGCTAAAGGTTTAAATTTTATCCAACGCTCCAAGCTCACATCAGTGCTTCCTCTATACCCATGAAAATCACAGCAACCCTTACACAATCATACAAATAACAGCTTCAAACAGATTAAAATATTCAGCTCTCTGTAACACCCCAAACTTTCGAGCTAGGATTTCAATCGTTTTCGCGTGTAATTAGACCTGAACCCAGGTAACTAGGTGTTATGGTCAATCACTATGTGTGGAAAGAGTGTTGGGAATGAATTTAAGTCTTAAGAAACCTCTAACTCAAGTTAAGTAAAAAGCTCCTCCACTGACTAAGTTTTCGTATAACTTTCTAACTTGGGTCGTCTTCAAATGATCATTTCTCCTAGAATATAAAGAGTCAGGTGGACTATGACCCACCAAATTAAAGGTCTTCAAGTCATATTTATAACTCCACTAACCGTGCATTAATCCAAGTCAGGAGTAAAAGGTTATAATCAGTTTACCGAGAAGACGTCTGTCTATCCAGAAGATCATCGAATGTTGGGATTTAAAACGGAAAGGAAAACTGTCACGATCCAATTTCTCAAGTCATGATGGCACCTACAATCCCCAGTAGGCGAACCAATTTCCGTAGCCCAGAACGGTTAGTAATGGGCTACTACCTAACCAAAACGCACCAGCAAGCAGAAATAAGCGAAAGGAAAACTCGAATATAAATACATAAAGGAAACTACACCAACCCCAAGACTTGGTATCAATAGTACAGAAGCTTCTAATAGGATACAAGTGCTAGTAGTAACAAAATACAACATAAATTGCCTCCGAAAGTACAAGGAGAAACAGTACAACAGATGAGATGTAGACAAGCCCCGACCGTCAGGCGCTCACCCTAGTCTCAAAGATCCAAAAGCTGCACGAGTCTCCAACGTGATCAACGGTGAAAGCTCAGCTAATATCTACACAAAAAAGTGAAGAAGTGTAGTATGAGCACCAAAACCACGGGTACTCAGTAGGTATTATAGGCTGACTGAGCGCATTTAAGATATAAAAGTAGTATGTAACAGATAGCAAGAAAGCAGTCATTGAGGCAATAAGCAAGGCACAAGGAGCTAGAACAGATCATCCATAACCAAGAGCTTCAACTAACACATGCTAGCACAAAGATACAATTACTTAGAATCACAGGTGAAGGAAAAAAGAACACACCTGGAGTCCTTGCACAATAATATAAGTAAGTAGAGAGAGAGTTGAGAAAATGGTGGTATACCGGTAACCTCAAGTAAAAGGAAAAGCCAGAGAGCAGTCAAACATACTCAAAATGGAATCAACGAGTATAAGGAAGTCATAACACCAATCCAATCACATGATAGCATAACCAGGGAATCACCTCACAAGTGCAACCCTAGGATGAAATAACTAGGCCACAATAACCGAGAGATACCACTCAACTTCCCACAAGGATAGAGCCAGAGTCTCACACTTTGCTTAGATAGCCACACAAAAGTGCCTCAATAAGATAGGACTCTAAAGCCCTCTCAATAATAAAAAATCCCACAACCAAAGCCTCAACAGGCTGGCCATCACTAATCTTTCAAGAACCGGGGGCCAAGATAAGCTCTAAATAAAGACAGGAGTAAATATAGTCTACCTACAGTCCCAACGGCCACCCACACAACCGAGGAACACAATCAAGTGAAAGCAAACACTCCGGCATCCCATACTACCGGAGCGTACACTGAACACACAGCAAACAAGGGTGGAATCTAATGCATGATATGATATGATATGATGTGTGAAATAGAACCTCTGTATGTACCTCCTCCGGTGCCAATCAGGCCCAGCAGGCAAGTTCCATGGAAGGACTCAGCTTGTATACCTCTACTACACCGTATACCCTTCCCTTCGGCGCACGCAGCCCGAAGCCCCAGGCCCAGAGCGGCAAGGTCCATGGAGGTCACCGACCCCATACTAAAACTCAGTATCAAGACATGTAGAGACCCAATCTCGAATAAACATGCCCATACCCTGTCCAGGACTAAAGTAGTAGAAAATGCCTCAAAAACCCCTCCAAGGGTGCCCGAGCGTAACCGGGTCTAAAATTATAGTAAATCAAGTCTAGTGCTCCGCCCCGCAGAGACTAGTATCAGTAATAAACTCAAGTCTGGTGCTCTGCCCCGCAGAGACTAGTACCAGTAATAAAATCAGTGCGAAAACATCTAAAAATCCCCTTTTCTATCAACAACTGTACCAAAAAGGGCCCCCCAGGGCCATGCAAATTTAGAAAAACTGTCAGTAGTGGCTCACAGCCAAAACTGTAGTAAAACATGCAGGGAAAAACCTTTTTCATGGATGATATGCTCGCACACAAATATAAAAGTAGCCCAACGGCTCACAACAATTCCTATCAGCCCTGCACAAGCCCAATAGCTACTCAGCATACATAACCAGCCTAAAAGGATAATCTCTATGTCCTGGACTCGCGGACATTCCCAAATAGCCCACCATCTATGTTCCAGAGTAAATACAAGGACACACAGGACCGCAAAGGTAATATATATTACTACGTGAATATTACAAACAACGTATGAAATAAACGGACGAAAGGCGAACAAGGTCTGGGGTACCAACCTATAACAACCCATCCAAGGATGCTAATTAATGCAGTTATAGCCTATATACGCAGAGTCTAGATAGGGGAAAACCATAACCTACCTGTCATCCGATGACTAGCTGCGGGAACGGCATCGTACAGACTCAAACAACTCCGGGAAGCTTTGAATCACATAAAACAAATACGTTCAACTGAATCCCCAAAGGCGTCTTTATGAAGCCTGACCAACCAAGGTAATGGAACAATTGCTAGAATCGACAAGGCTGCAAGAACGAGCCATAGCCAATTGATAAGGTGTTAATGTCACACTCGTGACCAGCCAACTCCAAAGCATAAAAATGAGTCCAATAACAATAAAAAATGGCAGCTAAATCCAACAACAATACGTTAACCACATCTCCAAGGAGCGACGAGCTCCCGAGGCACTATTTCAAGGCATACTTCATGTTTGTCCAATCCAATCACTATCGTATGTGATCCCAAAAAGAAATCGCACAATTTACCAATCCCTCCAGCACCTTACCATAACCAGAACACCACAACAATAACCAAACATAACAAGATAAAGGGGCTGTCCAAAGCCACAAATCCAAAATACCATTTCGGAGCTCAGAAATTCATAAAACAATACTAGAACATATAATAATGAAGGAGGGTCGTAGGAGGAAGGTTACCTCGACAAAAATATTTGAAATACCAAGCTAAACATGCTTTTATAAGGACCCACCACGAGCTGTAACAATATACAGCAAGAAAACACGACAAACATGCCGATAACAATAAGTTCTCCTCGGAATTGATTCTAAAGCTCAAATTAAGAATGAGTCAAGGATTTAGAACCCTTACCTTCCGATAATCAAATGATAATACCATAAAAATATCAGTCCCACGAACTTCCTCCTTGCAGTAGCAACAAACGGAGCCAAAACGACGAGAAAACTATACCACGACGATGAGCTCGCGACGTAGAGCAACTTCCGAATTGAAAGGATCAAGGTCCATGGATTATTTAGGGACTTTACCTATGATTTTCAGTGCATTTTGGGTGAAAATAATGAGTTAAAACGAAGGAAAAATCAGATTTTATAAGCTGAACCGACTTAGGATGTGGGCCCCACCTTGACGTATCTGCTTGCGCTGTCTTACAAAAATTTAAATATCTCTCTATTCTAAAGTCGTATGGATGAACGGTTTAGTGACTTGGAAACTAGACTCGTAGACCTTTCATTTGGTATATCGGGGTCCCACTAACTATTTATAGATAGGGAGAAACACCCCAAGACATTTAACCCAAATTTGAAGAGAATTCCTTAAAGGAATTTACAATAACTTTTTCCGACTTTTGTTTCGCAACTTGCTTGACTTCAAAACTTATCATACGACCATTTTGCGATTATAATACCTCATAAAACATCCCTCTTAGTATATTAGACACTATTAGTCTTACCCCAAAGGCACGGGTTACTTTAAACCTTCCAAACGGGCGAGGTGTTACACGAGGCATTTCTTTAACTCGAACTTTCGAGTAAGGAATTTCTTTGACCTAGAACCTTGGTTTAATTCTTTGATATTACCAAGAATATTGTCGAAAGTCAACGATTTCCAAAGTTGAAGCTCTAAAATGAGGAACGACCATAAAGACTAAACAAACGGCCCGGGCACCGAACTACCGGTCCCGACAAGCCATAAATGACTTGGGCCACTACAAGTAAGCTCTAATGGTACAAGAAACGGGAAAACATGTAAATGACCGGAAGGGTCATTACATCATCCACTACTAAAAAGACTTTCTCCCCCGAAAGTCAGGAAGGAAGAAAATACCAGAGATTTAAGAATGGCAGATACAATGCCCTCTTAACTCTCTAAGACAACCCGGGTAACCTCCGCAACCAGACGGCACCCAATAGAACAGAACCAAAGAAAGCAACCAAGCGTTAATTTCTTACTAGACAAGCTAGATTTCAACCTCCAAAGATCTGCCAACCCAAACTGAACCTCGAGAATCTTAACCAAAAATCACCAACACAACTCCGAAACCAGAGCACCAAGGCGATCAACACACAAAACTCGAATCCTCAAAACTATACCAAGTTTACCAGAAAATCCATCAACCCAAAACTCTAACTCATGAACCCGCTGTTCTGCAAAAGCCCTTTTTTTAACTGAATCCTTTAGCTCCACAAAAAGGAATCTGCATATAAGATGAACACTCAAACCACCCTCGAAGTATCAACTGACACACCAGAGATCTATAGTTCCTGCTTATACTTTACCATGAACGAAGTCACCTGATAACGCCCAAACTACACTTCAAATTAACGAAGCGTAAGCGGTCGTAGTCAAGTAAAGAACCCTACAAGGTTGGGGTCGAATCCCACAGAGAATATGGTGAAGATTAAGCCTTTAGTGAAGTATGTGACTAGTCGTCAATCGTTTCCAGTAAATAAAGGGGGGGTTTTGTAATCAACGTGTAAACAAAACAAATAATAAACGTGTGAGTTTTAATCAATATGAAAGAATGCGAACTAGGGACGTGTTCACCATGGCGTTGTAACAATCGATTCTAGGCGTTACAGGGTTCTTTCTATATGCGTGTCACGATGTGATTGCGTCAATGGTATCGTCTAAACGTCTCTCGACCAAATAAACAAATTTCCTTTTCTATTCTCTCGACCTTGAAAAGATGTGCTTTTTAG